>CAUZXS010001967.1:0-100000 GCA_963585895.1 Sepioteuthis lessoniana
CATAGCTGGAGGGAGAATAAGGGGGTTCATACCTTTCCCAAGGGTATTTGCCCGAAAGTGAACGTAATAGCGCGACTGGAGTACGAACTCGCGTACTACGATTCCGCAGTTCATCGCTTTAACCATTACACCACGAGGACACCCCTGGCTGAAAGGAAGGTGACGTGTGTCGTTTCTCATGGATCACTTTCAGTTTAAAGATCATTTTTTACAGTTGCTTGGGGAAACAGGTATGATGTTAGAAGACTCGAAACTTATTATGACCCCTAAGTCAATAACATCAATGATAAGACAATCCTGTGCACCCTTTCAAGAAGGTCTTATGTCCCAAAACAGAGCAGTTATGAAACCGAAGTTTTTGGAATTCATAAGAATTCAAAACTGTCACTTCAAGTTTTCTGCTGTTGTTAAGCCATGATCATCAGACAAGATAACAACAAAGTGGAGAGTATTCTGACTAAATGTCCACCAACCAAACTTCAAGTAATACAGAGAGAAAACTACAAATTGTAAATTGCAAATTATCTGAAGGTAAGTGGCATAATAGCCATTTATTGCCACAGCGACTTTTCGGTACTAATTCTATTTTTTAAGTCTACAAGTCGGTTATATATATATATATATATATATATAGTCATCCACTGGCAGACTTGTTTCGTTGTATCATAACTCTTCAGTGTGGCTAGACAAGTAGGACGCCTGAAGCTGGGATCAAAACCCGCCCAACTTTACGTTAGACAAAGTATCAGACCAACAAGCGTACTACGTCAGCTAGGAAATTATAAGGTATTAAATAGAAACAGCAGCAGCAGCGTTCGTTTGTTTATATTTTTTACCTTAACAGATACCAGAGTCCTCAATTTGTTCGAAGAACTTTGTATTATGCGAGCGGCAGCCGTAAATTCCTTCGCCAGAGTGTTCAACCCCCATGAGGTAGTATATATATATATATATATATATATATATATATATATATATATATATATCCTTAAAATAATTCTTTTTTGTCTCCAGTGTTTCTTCAAAAGATAACCACAAGAAGTTAAACGCACACATGCACACACACACATATATATATATATATATACACATATATGTGTGTGTGTGTGTGTGTGTGTGTGTGTGTGTGTGTGTGTGTGTGTGTGTGTGTGTGTGCTTATGGATGACAATATATATGCACCCCTACCCCTGTGAGGTTGAGCTTTCTAGCAAGGGAAGTAATGGTTGCCACTAGCGTAAAGCAAGGCTCTTCAAATGAATTGAGCTCTCGGTAGCCGTTAAGCGGTTATATGTAAACAAAACAAATGTGATACATAAGCGTTTAAATTTCCTTCGCTTGTGCTGGTTTCCTTGTGGCTGAGTGGTAGAATCTTGGATTGGCGTTTCAGTCAGCCAGGTTTCGATCCCAGCTTCGGGAATTTAGACTATCTAGCCACACTGAAGAGTTGTGATACAACGAAACAGTCTGTCTGTGGATGACTATATATATATATATAATAAATTGCTTCAGCATTTTATATTCCGTTTAAAATCAAATTTCTTCCTTATTCGGATTTGCTGTTATCATTTTTTTTTTTTTTTCATACTCTATCCTCCAAATCTTTAGATACGGCACGATTCTAACGCCATTAACGCTACCTACCTCGACTTGAATACGATCTATTTGATTCGGAGAAAGATCCACAATTCTGAAGTATTGATATTAAATATTCAGAACCGTTAAGATATTATTTTAGAATAATCTTGAATCTATGCTCAACAGAATAAAAATTAGATGCAAGTGCCCAGAAGATATTAGTCAGATTTTGTACCAGATCATTAATCATCAATTTAGGGGGAACCATTCTCAAATACGATGCAACAACGCACTATCACTCTTCTAACACAACTGCACAAATAAATTATGTTCCAATAAAATAAACTGCAAAGGTAAATCTTTATCGCATGAAGCAATGAGCCATTAAACTCTCTCTTTTTTTTACATCCTGTTTGTTATTGTATTTGTGGTCTGTAAGGCTGAATGAAAGACTTGAAACTGACAATTGTAAACAATACGTGCCAACACAAACAAGAGCTAAAATAAACAAACTTAGAAAATCATCATATTAGAGATTAGAAAATAAACAGTTTAGAATGAGTACTTTGATGGGGCATATAATTAAGCTCAGTAAAACGTCTACAATATCCATTAATAAGTTTTAGAAGGTAGATAATGCATTTTTATATCTGATATTCACTAGATTGGTGGGAGTTGTTGCTGTTGTTGTTGTTGTTTTATTTTTTGGGTTGGGAGTCATTTTGTTTAGTTGCTTGTTATAGAATTTTTTCAAAGAAGATTTTAAATATAAATTACAGAAGTTTTCTTCTCGGTCTCCTTTATTTCTTATCTGTGTACAATCTGTAAAAATATACTTATATCATCATCATCATCCTCATCAAGGTGTGCTGACGGCACGGATTCCCTTGACTTTCTCTTGCCACCCGACCCTATCAGCCATCTCTTTTGGTAAGTCTTCTATATGGCATCCATTGTTCGCACGCAGCAGATGAATGCAATTTTTTTCTGGTCTACTAAAACTGATGTGTTTATGTATGGAAGTCCAAAGGAAAATGTTGCTGATGAATTCTTTTTTATTTATCCTGCAGGGATCAGTATAGTTCGTCTTACTTCGATATTTTGTGAGATGGGAGTGGACGTATAGCTGTGTTTTTGGAAATTTCAAAAATGCGTAACAGGATGGAAATAAATTTATAATCCTATGTGACCAGTTTTGTTGTTTTTCTTAAAGAATTCATTGCTCTGTATTATTGTTACACTGAGCTCTTTACCAGGAAAATTTAAATAATTCACTCATGAATGATTTCTTGTCCTAATGGAATTACTCCCAACTCCGGTTTAACTGGACCAAAGAATACTACTATATATACATATATATATATATATATATATATATATATATATATATATAATCTACCATTGAGTATATATCATTTCTGAATATATCAAACTGCGTCATTATTATTATTATTATTAGTAGTAGTAGTAGTAGTCGTAGTAGTAGTCCACATACACACACACACTCACACATATATATATATATATTCATTTAGATATATGTCCGCTGTCTTTTATATATTATACGCCTCGTTTGCTTGTGTCGAGTATGTTACCAATAGACTCCTTGGTTTGGTTAGGTTTTGTTTGGTTTTATGGTATATCAACCCTTGGAGATTATTTGTAGATTATTTAATGCCAAAACCTGTTTATACATATTTATCATATTACCCTGTCTATGGGTTGAATAGAACTAACAGTATACTTATGCTAAACTGAATTATTTGACTAAACTGAATAGCTTGAAATATTTTTGACAATTAAACCGTACTTACATTTAAACTGTGTGCTTATGCTTAACTGAATTATTTGAAATGGAACTGTTTTTAGACATTGAAACTGTACTTACACGAAACTGATTTGTTTAATATTGAACTGTTTTGACATTTACTTGTGTGTAAACAAAATCTATTCTTATATTAAACTGAATTAGCTGAATTAGAACTGCTTGACTAAACTGAATAACTGTACGTACATTTAAACTGCGTACTTATGCTAAACTGAATTGTTTGAAATAGAACTATTTTCATAAAAATGGATTTGGCGTTAAATAACCTACAAAGGTTGATATGCCATAAAACCCAAACAAACAACCAACCAACAACAACAAATCATTCATTTGCACGTAGTCAAATGGTTCCAAGTGTTGCTATGTAATACTAATAATTCAATTTAGGATCACAATTTGAGTGTTTCAAGTATTGCTATTTAACACTAATAATTCTATTCAACATTACTTATTCATAAACGCACTGTTAAAAGGTTCTAAGTGTTGCAGTAGATCACTAACAGTTCAATTACACAGTCATTTGTTTACATACAGTTAAATGGTCAAACAGTTCTATTTCTAACAATTCAATTTAACACAAATCATTTGTTTGCACACAGTTCTAATATCAGACAGTTCTCTTTGACCCATTGATAGAACCCAATCAAGTGTTACCACTCTGGGTTAGAGTGGATCTGGAAGCAATGACAACGAAGAGGTACTCTGCATTTCCCAAGGCTCTAGGACTGGAGCCTAACCATTAGATTGTTAAGTGTCATATCCGGGATACTCGTTGGGGGTGGGGTCTTACACCTCTACAGAGCTTCTACCGGTGTATTCTACAGCCCCAACCATCTGGGCTGTTGACTCCTTAACTAATAGACAATCTTTGTGAAATTTGCCATGTGAACTCCTCTCACCTTAAGGAGTTTTTCACAGTTACTTACATTGGAGATAGGGTGTTTTGGGAGCCTCTTCTCTTTGCTCATGGGAGGTTCCCGGAATATTTAACTTAGAATCAATCTGGAGGGTAATTAATGACAGAGAGGCTTCACTACGTCTCTATGTTCATCAGAAGAAGAAAGGACTCATTCATACAGAAATCAAATGTAATTAATATTTTGGTAGGTTCCCTTGGTGTAGTCGTTAACCTGCTGGACTGAGATATCGAGGTAAGTAAGTTCAAGCTCCAGTCTCATTATTAAATCTACTTTCCGACAAATTCCCATGAGAAAAGTATGAACCCCTTTATCCCCCACAGCTGTTGGTTAAACAGTACCCCTAGTATTCTTCTACAAGTATATTATTTTTATCCCGGGAAACAACGGGTTCTTCTTCACGTTATATATATATATATATATATATATATATAATCTCCAACTATGGGTTGAATGGTAGGCTAGATTGGGCTCTCTTGTTTTGGTTGGGCAACCAGTTTACAAAAAAAAATGTCTGAATTCAAAAGTGTTGTTCAAGGGAACCTATAGCACGTTGGAGCACCGTACATTTGCTATCAGCTCATTCAAGAAGTGTAGCTAGTTCTATACAAACGTTCTCTACCATAATAAAATTACCTGTGTTGGTAGTCCAACAGTTCTATATTTAACAGAACTGTGGGTCCTCAAACGTCAAAATCGATGGAAAGGTCCGTTATATATATATATATATATATATAGAGAGAGAGAGAGAGAGAAATTATATATACATATATATATAATCTATATATATATATATATATATATATATATGAGAAAGAGAGGGGGTTCTCGCATGTCTGTCTGTGTGTGTATAAAAACAAAAAAAATGAAATAAGAAATATCCCAAAGAAACTAATGCGACAAACCCATTCACCAAGACGATGATAACATATGTGACGAGGAAATATAACACTCTAATACATTTGGCCGTCAGAGGCCGACTGTGGTTACAAGCAAGAATCAGCAGATGATAGTAGTAAGCAGAATAATGGAAAGAGAAGCTGTCTCTCTCTCCCACCCTCTCTATTATTGCAGGGTGATGTAGGCGTGGGAGGGCCTCACTCTCTATTTGCCATGTGTGTGTCGGCGGGGAAGCAGGCCTTCGGCCATGACTGGTACCGAGGAAGAGCCCACCAAAAAAATCAACACGTGGTGAATTTTCAAACTACGGACATAAGTTAGTTGCCATTCATTCACCACCGGATGAAGACGCATAAGGAGTTGCCTTTGTTCGTTGAAAAACCAAGAACATAATTTGGGATATGAAAGAAACCCAAATTCCAAAATAATGCCGCGTAGAGAACGCAGAGAAACGAAAAAGCTTATCACTTGAATGAACTCAGCACTCCGAGATATGGTAACCTCGTTAAACGAATACAGAAGACTTGTCCACGAGGAAAGAGACAATTATTAATCCTGGTCTTATCTGAAATAAGACGTGTATCCTTCTACGCACATGAATAAGCTTCACAAAACTCCAAGTAAGTGAACACACAATTTAAGTATATTCAACTTTATCCTGCTGCATTTATACTGAGACGATAAACGTGAGATTTGGAGCATGAGCTCTGCCATCAAATCCCATAGTCTGCAGGAAAGCGGGCCGTGTCTATCGTTATCGAACAGCATTCTCACCTTCCGCCATTAACAGATATTTTATGCTGGCTCGTCCGGAGAAAGATATTTTATGGGGACTTAGTCCAGTATACAGATATTTTAGCGGAGGCTCCTCCGAGATACAAAATACTTTCTCGCTCCTGACTTTTACCTAAATTGTTTTTTGTTTGGTTTTTTTGCTTTTATTTCTTTCTTTTATTCAATAAAAGAATATTGTTATTAATCCCGTTAACTCAGACACGGCATTTCAGAGTCCTTATTTTCTTGTGGAAGAATTGTGTTTGCCGAAGACCTTGTATTTGTGGGGGGAAAGCTAGCAAATGTCCTGAAACTGATTACGTCATTAAGTGGAATTTTTGAAAAAGGGTAATAGCGTTTTACGGTTAAAGAAAACAACTTTTTAACGGTTTATAATTTTAAATGTCAAGAGAAAATTGGGGGCTGGTGGATTTTGAAATCTTTTAGCATTATATTTGCCAGAGAAGGGGATATTTTGTAAAAACCTCGACGTGGTAATATTGCGTCAAAATATAATAAAGAAGACGCTTCAATTATTTTGCGTTTATCTCAGTCGTGGATGAATGCAAATATATTAGAGTTTTGGAAGTCAAATGTATGGTTAATTGAGGTATTTTAACAGACTAAGGAATTTGTTATGCTACTTATTTTAAAATCTTTTATATGTTCATAAATTCTTTTGTTTAGATTTCTACAAATTTCACCAATGTATAATTTGTTACAATTTAGCCTACGGATCTTATTAACTCCTGCGTCGGATAAAGAATTTGTTTTTGGAGTTATTTTTTAAAAGCTGTTTTATTGTTTTTAATTTTTAATTAAGCAGTTTTTATACCTTAGTAGTTTAAGCTTGGGGGTAATACAATGTGTCTTTTTATAGGGTTAATATTTGAGCTGGATTTGTTATTTTTATTGTTATTGTAGGATTTACGTTTGTAGATGTTTCAACTTGCCACAGTGAATGAAGGAAACACAGGGTATTGTAATTTGGAAAAAGTCTTCTTGATGTGCTCAAATTCCTTATTTTGAAAATTAGTTGAGCATATTCTAAACCTACGAGACTGCCAGTTTTTGTTTAATAGTTATAGTTCGAATTTAATTGTATGAAGTCATTTTTGATGCTATTTTTATGGTAAACTTTAACTTATTGCTATTATTTATTAATAGGTGCCTGTGGTGTAATGGTTATCGTCGTAGGAAATGGACACGGCGACTCGAGTTCAAATCCTGACGAGAATGATTGCATTTCACTTAGCACTAATACCCTTGGAAAAGGTATGAATCCAATTATTCTCCTTCCAGCTATGGGTAAATAGTAGGACAGACTGAATTCTTCAGCCTTGGTGAGGCAACTAGTCTAGGAGAAGGAAAATTCTGAATTCAAACCTGTTAAACTCCGCTCAAAAGTTGACCTTGTGTTATATCCTGCCCGAGCGGAGGGGTTGGTAAATAGGATTATTTATTAGTAGGATGTTCAGAAAAAGCAAAGAATAGTTCTTCTCAAATTCATATGTGAAATTTATCACTGTATTATTTTGGTTTTTCATAAGAAACATTTTTTTGCTCTAATGGTGTCTTTCATATGATTTATCTGTTATGATAATTTTATTTCTCTCAATTAAAATAATTTTGATATAATGTTTTTATATTCAAAATTTGAATCGAAACGCGTTGGCATAAAATCAACAAAACAAACAAATATATATTTTTCGTTCGTTTCCTTGATACATATATATAATGATTGTCACATCTTCACAGATAATAGTCGTCTTTACCAATAAAATTACATCCTGGATTGCATTTTGTACATGGTTAATTGGATCCACCAGTGAAATATTATTTTATGAATCTTCTTGTATTTTTTTAATCCAGGACTTTATCTGCAAAAGAAAGCCGACTCTGTCTCATTAATTTGCCCATGACTGTGGAGAAACGAAATGACACCTTGCCTTTGAACCCGATGTGCCGGTTCCATTCTCCTGAATAGTAACCATAACGACATTTGTACTCCTAAAAAAATAAAAATGTTTGTATGTATGTGTACAAATGAGTGTGTGTGTGTGTGTGTGTGTGTGCGCGCGCGCGCCCCCTCTTTAAAGTTTTTATTGATTAAATATTTTCAGTATTCATTCAATTTTACAACTTCCATGTCTTCCACTTCCTTTTCTAATCAGTTGACATTAAAATATTCTATTACTCTACCATTCCGTAATTATCATAAACCTAAAAGGTAGGATCAGCTTCAGAGGTTTTGAGACCAAGTTTAAAATAATCATTCGAAATTTCCATAATCTCTATACTTGTATTAAAACATCTGAAAAAGTACAGAGTTGTGTGTGTGTGAGTGTGCGCACGCGCGTGTGTATGTGTGTGTGTGTAAATTTTACAATATTTATAAATAAAGAGTGCTCAGTTGATATTCATATTATTTTCGCGCTATCGTAACATATATATATATATATGTGTGTGTGTGTGTGTGTAAATATATATATATATATAAGTTGTTGGCGACCGTAGTCGAGGGTGACCCGAAGGCTCCCTTTTAGAAAGCTACTACACCAAGGTGTAGGGGAGGGCGCTACTCCTTTCCCTAGATTTCTCCACTTTACCCTTGATCCCTACCTTATAATGCTGAGTGTTAAGCAAGGAGGTATCAAGTACCATTTTTAAAGTCTTTAGGTATGACTCGACCTGGGATTGAACCCAGGTCTCCCGGGCCATTGGCGAACACTCTAACCATTATGCCAAAGAAGTAAATACAGTTAATCCGGAGTTGGGAACAATTTCAAGCAGGACAATTTAGATATTCAAATATAGAATATTAAAATTGAATAGTTCTAGTCAAGAGATCAATGCAAATAAAATCTACAGAGCAAATTATTTTTTCCAAAATTAAAATAACAGTTGGTCACATTATGATGATAACTTTATTTCCATCCTTTTAAAAATCATTGATATAAATCAATGGCCAAAAAAATTAACAGGACTTTTTCAGATCAACTCAAACAAAAACAACAAAAAAAAAGGAACGAAAAAGCACTTACCTCAGTCATAATCAGATTAAACACAAAAAAAACTTATTTCGCCTACATAAACCAAACCCAATTCAAACCTAGTTGCCTTATGTATCAATTTATTTTGGCATGTATAGATTAACAGCCGGTTTCATCGCACTTCAAATTTAACATAGGAAAACACATATATATATATATATATATATATATATATATATATATATATATATATATGATAGCACATATATAACATTAATATATTTATAAGTTACGATAGCATATATATATATATATATATATATATATATATATATATATATATATATATATATATATAAGAAAGAAAGATACAGAACTTCTCATGCTTAAGTTTAAATTCAGCGTCAAGCATCTAACAATTTCACCGCGAAAAAGACTGGCTGGTTTGTTTGTTGATTATGTTTTATGGCATATCAACCCTTGTTCGTTATTTAATGCCTAATCCTGTTTATATATATATATATATATATATATATATATATATATATATATATATATATATATATATATATAGAACATTATTTGTTTTCACACTGTGAAATGCAAAGATGTGGTCGGTGTATTTTACAGCCAGAAGAAGAAAAGGCTGAATGAGAAAAAACGCAGGCACGCCCGAATTTTTAAATAAATTATACTAAAAAATATGTATAAAGAAGGCCAGTTCACATTCTTATTTAAAATTACTTAATGTATAATGAAAATAACCTTCTTTAAACCCAATAAAAATAAATCGTACTAAACTAGCTTTACTCTGCTTAAAAATTGACCTTGTGTCACATCCTACTCATGGCCGGAGTGTTGCCCAGGAATGAATGCCATTTTTGATAATAACAAAATAGTTTATATTTAAGCCATTTATCCCATTTTTTCTTTTTTCCCGTTGTTGTCGTTTGCTAAACTCAGTTTAATGAGACACCAGGTCAGATATAGGCGGCGCTTACTGAGGATCAAACTTACTACTAATGATCTGCTAGCTTAAGCTTGTTAACCATAACACCATGTGAAGTGTTACAGTTGCACCTGGATGAATAAAGATATTTTATTTGTTTGTGCCAACTTGTTCTTCAAGTTCACGTCCTGTTGTTTCAAGAAAGCTTCTCGAAAGTGTTTATTCCTGTGCTGCCATCCAGTGTTGACATCCTCCTCCGACATTTTTTGTGAACTGTGTGCAATCAGTAACACATCTATGACAGAATATTTTCTTGCTGTTTTCTGTATTTTTCATAACTTTTTTCAACAATTTTAAAGTCGCAAAGGGCATAAAATATCTTTTTGATCTCTTTTTGAAGTAAGTTGTCACTCTTAAGAATCCATAGAAAAAGACTTTCGCGTTATTGTTTTTTGTGTTATTTTTTCTTTTTTTCTTTCTTTTGTTTTTGTTATTTTGTCTATGACTTCAAAATTGGACTCGATTTGAAGTAATGTTTGTCACCCTTTAACTTTTAAAGAAGTAAATACTTTTATTTATTTTATACTATTTTAAGTTATTCTATTGTGATTTTTACTTCAGATTTGAATTCTTCTTCGGATAATTTTTGCCACCATAAAAAATAGGCAAGACTTTCATTTTTTTCTTTTTGTTATTGCTGATTTCAAAATTAAACTCGTTTTAGAATAAGTTTTCTCTCCCTTAAAAAGCCTAAAAATAAATTCATTTCTTTTTTGTTTTGCCAGCTACTTAAAAATTGAACTATTTTTTGGAATAATTTTTGTCACCCTTAAACCTAGAAAAGACATTTTCTGTGTGTCTCTTCAAAATTGAACACATTTTGGAAAAAAAATTTTCACTCTTTACAAAAATAGAAATACTTTTATTTATTTATTTATTCATTTATTTATTTATTTATTTTTGTGTTGTTTTTTTTTTACTTCGGAATTGAACTCTTTAAAGGGTCATTTTTGTCACCATTAAAAAGTATACGAAAGACTTCCACTTTTTAAAAAACTTTTTGTCATTTCTGACTTCAAAATTTAACTCTTTTGAGAGTAACTTTTCTCCCACTTAAAAACAGTCTTTGCGACTACGAGTCCCTTAAGTTTCATAATAAACAACACCAAACGTGCCGTATTTAACGTTTTATGAGACGTGTTTTTTTCCTAAAATCTGTCCCTGAAAATCAACCTGCATCTAATAAGGTAAAAGGTCAGCTTTAGGTTTCTAGCTTGTGTTTTTCTTGTGTAGCAGTGGTCCTTAAATTAAACAACAAACTTCTCTGCAAATGTAAAGCCGAAAATTGCTTCTACACCAACAACGCAATATTTTTCTTTAGTAACAATCTATAACAGTTTTATTTACCGGTATTTCATATGAAATAACACCAGTTGCAAATAAAATTAAATAACAACATTGAACCATGCATGTACCGAAAGAAACCTATTAAGGATTTTAAATATAAAATATTGGGATTTAATAAGGATCTGAATGCATACAAAACTTTAAAAACGACCTGATACTGGGGAGGGTTACAAATGCCAGACGAAAACCCTTTATCTGACATTTGTAGTTTAAACCTATTTATTTTTTTAGTGCCTGTCCAAATTATAAGCCCATGTATCTTATAAGCTGTCAAATACGGCACTTATTCAGCTTCTCTTCCGCTTTGCGAAATAGCACAGTTCTCTTTCTGGACCACCATCAGCTGTCTCCTTGCACTCTCTCTTTCTCTCTCTCTCTCTCTCTCTCTCTCTCTCTCTCTATCTATCTATCTATCTAATCCACAGTCAAAAATCTCCATCCTTTCGACAGAAATTTTAGTTTTGATAAAGGCTAGGAGTCACTGAGAGCAAAATCTTGACAGTAATTGAACTGACCCGGAGAATCTTTAAAAAGTTTTTGGGGATTTTTTTTAATTTGTACAAAACGTAAAGAATTGGCAAGTAAGCTATTCGATATAGTTGGGTAGTTTCCAAACTGACCTCCTAAACCCACAATGTCATAACCTCTTAAATTTCTTTTCAACATAACTATTTCTGTGACGTCTTTCTTGACAACTTCAATAGGTCTTATTTTGTCAATATATCACAATATACTTACTCATATCTACTAGGTCAGCTTGTATTTCTGACTGTGGGAACAACAAACAATTGGCGACGTCGGAATCATTAATGAAGTGTAAGCAACCAACTCTTTCATTTTTTTTTTTTTTTTTTACCTTTTTGTTGCTAACTTGGTACATTTTTAAGTTCAGATTACTACCATGTCGCAGTCCACCACGTTATCCACTGCGCCTCGGAGACTTCCTCCACCACCTCAAATTAAGTTGAAGAGGCAACATAATGGAAATTCGCACTCTCGCATAAATACAACTTGTGTGTTTTGTTAAAGTTTACATTCGCTCGTGACCGTAAAACTTTTAAGACTCCACCTTTTCTCTGATATATATATATATATATATATATATATATATATATATATATATATATATATATATATATAAATCAAAGTAAACATTGTTGCACCTGAATACTTCATTGATAAGTGAATCTTTATGAAGAACCTTCTTGAATTAAACTTGCGGTCAGAGGAGATCTAATTTATTTTGGGAGTAGAACAAGTCAGACCGAAAAAAGAGGATGTGCAAGACATTAATCGAAGTAACGAACATAATAATCTGCGTTTTGCTTTATTATGTATTAAAGCGTCATATGATTACAATAATGTAAGGAAGTGAGTAAATTTACAAATGCTTTAAAATGTATATGTCTTAAAAAAAGATAGAAATCATTCATTAGTTCGACCCTATAACGGCATAACATTTGTATATGATTTATATTGTAAATAATCTCAAAGAAGCTGAAAAGGTTGCAATGAAGGTCAGAAGATATCAAACGTAGAAAAAACATTAAAAAAGAAGAATGATAACACGGTATAAAAGAAAGAAAATAACAACATAATAAACGTGTGTGTGTATTTTTATCCAAACCTTCCGACAAGAGCAGCATGTGACACAAGGTCAATTTTTAAGCAGAGTAAAAGTTATATATATACATATATATGGAAGAGGGCAAATATTGCACTAAAAATAATGACCATGTTGACCAATGAGGTTTCTTAGCCCCGCATCTACTGAACTACACCGTTGACCCACTAATGAACTCATCTGCCTTGCTTCACATCATCTATGCTGCATCCCATGGTTTTTGGTGCTACACACTCGTATTAGTTATATAGTATTCAGCTCCTCCAGAATCTTATAACCAATGATAAACCTGGGCAAGATGCTAGAATTATTATGGAAGCTGCATGTTTGAGCATCGCGGGGTTTGACCTATCCACTTGATTCCATACGCAGAGGAAAGATGAAACAAATATTTCCAACATACTTCTAAGAAACTATTAGGGGTATAATGATGTTCTACAAAAAACTCAAAAGCAATAGCCCGTTTACCTGATGGTGACACTGATTTCTTTGATATTGTTCCTGGATTCTTACGGAGGTGCCCGTGGTGTAATGGTTATCGTCGTAGGAAATGAACACGGCGACTCGAGTTCAAATCCTGGACGAGACTCATTGCATTTCACATAGCACTAATACCCTTGGGAAATGTATGAATCCAATTATTCTCCCTCCAGCTATAGGTAAATAGTAGGACAGACTAGGTTTTTCAGCCTTGGTGAGGCAATTAGTCTAGGAGAAGGAAAACTCTGAATTCAAACCTGATAAACTCCGCTTAAAAATTGACCTTGTGTCATATCCTACCCGAGCGGAGGGGTTGGGTAAATATTGTTACTGGATTCTTGCGAGGAAATACATTGGCGCTATTTCTATTTATGATATTGGGTTTCGTCCTACAACGGTATTAAATCAAATTAAAGAAAATGATCTCACGTTTTAAAAAGGCAAGAAGCAGAAGGAACTGATTTCTGTATTTTCTATGTTACCATAACGCAATAACTGTGGCATATAATAACAAAACTTTTGCTATATGTTCACCATACATCTTGTTATCGTACAGATTGTCATCTCGATTGTAAGGAACTGGTTTCTGTATTTTGTATGTTTTCTTAACATAATAACATTGGTACATACAACAAGGTTTTCGCAATATATACATCATACAACTGCTTACTGTATAGATTGTCATCTTGAATATCAAAATTGAGTGTGGTATGTTATAAGGCAATAACAATGTCTCATACTAACAAAGTTATTACTGTATGTTCATCACGCGTCTTGTTATTGTATGTATCAATATCTTTATTTTAAGGATCTGATTTCTGTTTGTTGAATGTTACCATAAAGCAATAAAAATACCACATACTAGCAAGGTTTTTGCTATATGTTCATCACGCATTTGGTAATTGAATGGATCGTCATCTTGATTGTAAGGAACTGATTTCTGTAACATATATGTTACCATAACTATTGCGATGCGGACTACACAGATGATCTAGTACTTCTTGCAAATACACCTGCTCCAGCCAAATCCTGGTGCATAGCTTGGAGCAGGTAGCATAAGTCTCTACGTGAACTCTGATAGAATTAAATTCATGTTTTAAACAAGATGGAGCCATCTTCACATTAAATGATAAACCTCGGAAATTAGTAGACCATTTGACATACCTCGGTAGCAATATCTCATCTCCTAAAAGCGATGTCAACATACGCATAGGGAAGGTGAAGACTGCTATTGACAGATGATCGATCATAAGGAAATCTGATCACTCCGATAAAATAAAACAGTTCTTATTAACTGTAGCTGTATCAGTACTGTTGTATAGTTGCACTACCTGTAAACCATTAGAGATAAAGCTAGATAAGAGCTACTCAAGAATTTTGATGTCCAGTCGGTCGGGACTGTAGAATACACCTATTGCTTCTCTGCAGATGGGTAAGACCACCCCAGTGAGTGTCCTGGATATGACAGTAAATCTGATGATGAGATTCAAGTAATGCAGGAACTTTGGAAAATGCGGAGTACCCCTTTATTGCCGTCACTCCCAGGTACTATCTAAATAAAACTAAACTGTGTACTTATTCTAATGGATAAAATAAAACTAAACTGGGTACATGCAAAACTCAATTGCTTGAAATAGAACTGTTTTGACAATTAAACTGCTTACTTATGCTAAACTGAATTGTTTGAAATTAAACTATTTTTGTATACTAAACTGAATTGTTTGAAATAGTCCTGTTTTGACATTTAACTATGTGTAAACAAAAACTACACATATACTAAACTGAATTGTTTAAAATAGAACTGTTTATATGTATAAAAATGGATTTGGCATTAATTACCTACAATAGTTGATGTGCCATAAAACCAAACCAAACCAAGAATTTTGTACGCTGCTTTGAACAAATCATCGAAACTGCACCCCACAAAATAGCAGCTGTACGGTCACTTGCCTCCCATCACTCAAATCATCCAAGTAAGACAATACTGGGCCCTGCTGGATTAGCAGGAACAAAATCATAAGCGACGTTCTCCTGTGGACCCCTACGCGTGGATACACCAGAGTTGTCTGACCAGCAAAGATTTACATACGTCGGCTATATGCAGACACAATCTAGAGGACCTACCAAGAGAGATGGTCGATATGGACGAATGGAGAGAAAGTCAAGGGAATCATTGCTGTCAACATATATATATATATATATATAGGGTGGAACGATAAAATTGTCGCCCTAGAAAAGACGACATGATTCCATTTCCGTTTAATGAAAACCGGTTTTCTTTTTTTCTTTTTTTTCTCTTTTTTTTTTTTTTTTTGCCGACCATGTACTAGTTGGCCAGTTGTGTACAAATCCCAAGAGCGATAGGAGCCTTCTATCATGTCTGAAAGTGACACAATGTTCAACGAGCATTCGCCGAGCTCCCTCCAGCGCTTGTGGAAAAGGCATGCTCCCAGTTCCGGATGTGTATCGAGGCGGTGATTGAGGCTGAAGGCGGCTACATTTAATAGATGTCAGCTCTACTACATAATCAAGTTACCTGAATTGAGTTTTTCAATAAAAGTTTTAAAATAAAGCTGTAATGTTGTTTTCTTTAGGACGACCATTTTATCGTTCCACCCTGTATATATCTATAGGAATATATATACATGCGTGTGTGTCTTCAAACCCTGAACAAAGCTGATTGCATTTCACATAGCACTAATACCTTAAGGAAAGATATGAATCTAATTCAGCTATGAGTAAATAATAGGGCAGAGTGGGCTCTTAAGCCTTGGTTAGGCAACTGGTCTTTGAGAAGTGTGTGTAAGCATTATTTCGGTTTAAAATGCTGGATTATTTATGCCTGAATCGTAGTCTTGCAAGAAGTATCAGAAGAGATGAAAATCCCACTGTAATCTTTAAAATTTAAGATACTTGACAACTCGTAAAGTCATCGAATTCACGTTTCATTAGTGGTCCTTGATGATATTGATACTCTTATTTAGGGACGAGTGCTGAATTCTAATTATTTATTTTGCTAGTTATTAATTTACGGCTAGTGCTCAAAGTAGTTATTTGGTAAAGCTTTCAACGGGGGATAATCATAAAAATTAGACAGCCACAGAAAATTTCATTAATACACTAGATGGGTAAAAGCCAGTCCATCACTTCTGAAAATGCGCTCTCATGGATATTTAAAAGAGTTAGTCAGGCACACGATTACAATATTGAGTTATTTAGTGAATAAGGAATTTAAAACATTATTACTTAGAACTTATAGTGCAAATAGACTAAAAGCAAGGGACCAAAATAGTGGGACACACAGTGAGGATCAACCTAGCTACTTAAATAGATATTTGTAGGGCTTATCTCTAACGCATGATCACAGTTGTAAGTTGTGAGAACATGAAACATAGAACTTGGAAATAATTATGGACGACGAGACTAATTAACTAAAAAATACCATCAACATCATCATCATCAAGGCGTACCGACAGCACGGATTCTCTCTCTCTCTCTCTCTCTCTCTCTCTCTCTCTCTCTCTCTCTCTCTCTCTCTCTCTCTCCACTCGTTTCTATCGGTCTTAGTAAATCCTATAGACCGCATCCAGTGTCTGCATACAGCTAGTGAATGTAAGTTTTTGCTGGTGGGCCAAAACCAATATGTCCATGTGTAGAAGTCAATAGAACGTCACTTTATTTCTCCGGAAAGGCATGAACCCCCATATATTCCATCTATAAGTTAAATAGTACCACTAATATTCTTCTACAAGGTTGACTTTGGCATTAAATAACCTACGAATGTTGATATGTCATTAAAAAAGAAACTAAACCAGACATTACTTCTACAGCAATGTCCGGCATGACTTATTCATCTTACTTGCATGGTTTGTGTGATAGGAGGTCGGTGACCATATAACTGCTGTTTTGTAGGGTGCGACTTCCAATGTCAATATATTGGCTCAAACTCACTGCTTTAGTAACTGTTTTGCCCATCTCGCTTTCTCTATGTGGACATCTACATCTAATGTATGTAAATTGCAAGCACCTATTAAAATAGATAAAAGAAAGATGTTTTCCGTCAAGCCGAGAGCATTTCGTACTATCAACTAATTATCGTTAATTTATGTAATCAAGCAATGTAGTCAATTTAATTTTGTGTACATTTAAGCTAATTGATAAGGCTGAAATTGCATAAACAAGCTTTTGACTTTTAACGCAAACTTTTACCAAAATGTGAACATCTGAACAGACGCAGCCATTACTAAATCGACAAGATCAAACACGATAAGTGTTCTTTATTTCGATAAGTGTTTAGTAGAAAAGTTTTGCAGTAAAAGATTGAATATTTTATAAATAAATCAGAGGACCAATTTGGTGAGTTCAATATCTCAAATTATGCCACCAAAATTAGTGGTCAGAGTTCTAGCCCAAGCATTATGTTGTCAAAACTATTTGTGTATCTTACAGACCTTTCCTCCAAACATTTTCAGGTGCTTGTGGCGTTACGATTATCGTCGTAAGAAATGGAATCTGTGAACCAAGTTCAAATTCTGGACGAAGCTGTTAGTTTTTCACTTCACGTTTATGCCCAAGGGAAAGACATGAACACATCTCCTCTCCTCCAACCAAAGCTTTTAGCAAGTAGTAGGGTAGACTAGACTGTTTAGCTTTGGTATGGTAACCAGTCTTGGAGAAGGAAAAGTGAATTCAAACCAGCCTGCCTATTGATCAAGTGGCTAGAGTACTTACTAATGTTCTGGGGGACCAGGGTTCAATCCCATGGTCGAATCATACTATTGACTCAAAAAATGGTACTTGATGCCTACTTGCTTAACACTCAGCATTATAAGGTAAGGATCAAGGATAAAGTGGAGCAATCCAGGGAATGGAATAGCGCCCTCTCCTTCACTTCGATGTTTTAGCTATTGAAACGTAGCCTTCGTGTCGCCCTCGACTACGGTTGCCATCTTTTACTTTTATCCGCAAAAAAAACTTAACCTTGAGTCACATCCTCTTCGTAGGGGAGGGTTGTTAAAATTCATCCTCCAAATTTTATTTCATTATTTGAAGATAGTGTATGCATCCACTATAGTATTATAAGTAGTAATACTGAGTTGGTTTGGGTTTGTTATTTTTACGCAGTGTCAATCCTTGTTGCGTTATTTTATGCTAAAGTCAGTTTAACAATTATGATCTCCAATTATATAGGATACAAAAATCTATCATGTCAACCATTGTTGGGTTATTTTATGCCAAAGTCAGTTTAACAATTATGATCTCCAATTACATACAGTACAAAAATCTATCATGTTAACCATTGTTGGGTTATTTTATGCCAAAGTCAGTTTAACAATTATGATCTCCAATTATATAGGATACAAAAATGTATCATCAAAATCATTATAAACAGGTAAACATTTCATTATCTTAAACAAATCTATTTGACCTATACAAAGGACCCTAACAGGAACTACCATCATGGAAGTAAAGATAATTAAGGGGGTAGGGATCCAAACTTCTCAAAGTTGTTGAACTATAGCCTCACCTCTAGATTTAGTTTTGTGTCATAATCAGGACGGAATATTATTACTATTATTACATATAATGAAATATTTTCTCCCTTCTTTTCTTTCTTTACTTAATGATATATCAACATTTGTGGGTTATTTAATGCCAGAATCACCCTTGTAAAAGAACAGTAGTGATGTTTTTAAGCTTATAGCTGGGGGAAATCAGAGATTTCTCACCTTTCCCTAGAGTATTAGTCCGAAAGGGAACTGAATAACGCAACTAGAGTTCGAACTCGCTTACTAAGATATCACCGTCCCATACGTTAGCCACTAAGCCACCCAGAACATCCGCCCGAAGTATTTTCGATTTTACAGACCTGTACTCTTAACCTGATTATCTAAAACCTTCATGTTTGCCTTTAAAACAATACATGCCTACACTGTAATAATAGTATTTCTACTATTACATGTTATTACAGCTGTTTACTGTAACTTTTATGTACATTCATATGTATACGAGTTGATGCTGAAGGGAAAGATCTATTGCTATTAAATGTACATTCTGTTTCACGTATTCATCCCGCACTTCAACACACTTGATACATCTTTTCGCAAATTCCCTAATGTGCTTCCAAAATAATCAATTTAAAAAAAAGGTAATTTCCTTCCTGATCATGCCAGGAACTTCTCATAATCTTCTTGTGTAATTTACCTACGTGCCGTTTTGAACAAATTCGGGTATCGGTACTCCACAAAACAGCAGCTCTAGGGCCACTGGCCAACCATCTAACCCGTCCTCCAAGTAAACAAGCAAGATATGATGAGCACAGCTGGAGAAGTAATGATGAAAACAACGTTCTCCTGTGTTGTCCGACCATTAAAGACTTAGAAATATGAACTACGTACGGACATAGTGTCCTGTCTAAAGGACCTGCCAGCAACTATTAACGATAGGGACGAATGGAGAAAGAGTCAAAGGAATCTTTGCTATCAGCACGATATAATGATGATGATGATATTATATGTACGTATGTAGACTACTATATATATATATATATATATATATATATATATATATGAGTATTATTCGGTCCAATTAAACCGGAGTTGGGAGTAATTCCATCAGGACAAAAAACATTCAACAGTGAACATTTAAATTTTCCTGGTAAAGAGATCAATGTAACTGACATTACAGAACAATAATTACTTAAAGAAAAAACAAAAACCGGTCACATTAGGATTATAAATTTATTTCCATCCTGTTATGGGTTTGATATAAGTCAAAAACACAAAAAAAAAAAAAAAAATAACGACTTCTTCAGATCTTATGGATAAAAAAAAAGATTTTAAGAAATCCTGTTAGTTTTTTTTTTTTTTTTTTTTTTTGGTGTTTTTAATTTATATCAAAACCCATAACAGGGTGGAAATAAATTTATAATCCTAATGTGACCGGTTTTTGTTTTTTCTTAAAGTAGTTATATGAATATATATATAAATGTGTATGCGTGTGTGTGTGTGTGTGTGTGTGTGTGTGTGTGTGTGTGTGTGTGTGTGTGTGTGTGTTTCAGTAGATAAAGACATATGTCTATATAATTTTTATAAGGATCCTTTCAAATTTCCAGACAAGTATTTGGGTTTTAGGTTGGAGTTGGTCGATGAATTTAACGAAATTGTCCCGAACGCTTTCGGACCCTTCATAAATTGCTCGCAAGTGTGAAGATTTTTTATTTTTTATTTTAAAATATCAGTTTAATCCAACAATACATTTACGGAATTTTTCCAATTTTAAAAACTTTTAAAACTTAAAAAAGAACATGCTTTAATGAACGACTGCGGCCCAACCACACACACACACACACACACATATATATATATATATATAGATATATATATAGATGTCTACATAGAATGTTTACGCTAATGAAAATTACTTTTATGCACTTCCTCGTAATTTCTATATGCGTAAACTATCTACCTTTATCATTGAACAAATTCGGCAATGCTTTCCTAATCAACTGTAAACGGTAAGAAGTTTACATATGTAACATGTAGAATTTGCTATTACGAAGAACTGCTAAAAAGTTCTTGGCCCGACTAAGAAGGGAATGACCTGGAAGTGTACGTATTTCACAGTTGAATTTGCTTCTTAAATTTATTCAATCCTTCTAGAATAATTCATTAAAGGTCATTTACTCTTGTTTAGGCCGAGAATTCTTCAGCATCATCTTCCTGTGTAATTATATATATATATATATATATATATATATATATATATATATATTGTCGTCATGCGAGCTGTATTGAACAAGTCCTGGAGGCAACACCCCACAAAACAAACAGCTGTATGGCCTTCACATGGACGGGCAAAGGTTGGAAGACCAGCAAGAATCTATCTACAACAGCTCTGTACCGATACAGGATGTAGCCGGAAAGACCTCCCTGGGGCAATGGACGATAGAGACGGGTTGTGAGAGAGGGTCAGGGAGATCCATGCTAACATCGCGACATGATGATGATATATATATATATATATATATATAAGAAGGGAAACCAATATACGAAAAAAGCAACTGTTTTGAATAAAAACCTTTTATTAAAAAAGTGCTCAAATACTGACAAGCAGAGCAGTATAAAATTACCTCATAATCTTTTTGTCTAATTTGACTGGGAGTTTCATATGTTGTTGAAACACAATTATCAAAAAAGAGATTCTAAGATAATAAAATGTAAAGATAAAAAAAAACAACTACGGAATACAAATTGTGTTGTTTTCATATTTTATTCGTTTTACTTTTATAGTATTTTTTATATTATTTTAATATTTTATTAATTCTATTTTATTAAGTTGTTTTTTATTATCATTTTATCAATATCCGAGATAGAGATACAGCTATCATTGTACTCTCTCTCTCTCTCTCTCTCTCTCTCTCTCTCTCTCTCTCTCTCTCTCTCTCTTACACACTCACATACACATGTTCTTGATCGTTCCAAGAGTTTTTCGCAAAAATGAGCTAGTTCCTTGTTATGCTGATGATGTTACCACGTCATTTCACTGATCTATTCTACAACCTTCTTTTGCTCCAATGACTAAACTCATTTTTTGCTTTTTTTTTTTGTTGTTGTTGTTGTTGTTTTGCTTGAATTTTACGATAGCGTTTCCGGCCGATGCCTTCAACAGCCGTGAGGAAATCTAGAGCAACCGGTGTTTCTCTGTAAACGAAATCGCGTTGATAGGATTTAATTAAACCAGACTGTATATTAGTTAAACATTTTCTGTCTTAATGTTCGGTGAAAAGAAAGAAAGAAAGAAAGAAAGAAAGAACTGATTGGTTGATTGATTATTTTTAACGGCATATCAACAGGTTTAGGTTATTTTATAACTATAAGTGACGGAATCGCATTTATAAACACATTTTGTATAATTGTTTTTGTACACAGTCCTATCAAATATGAATTGATTTTAAACAAATCTATTTGACCTACCCATTGTACCCGAACAATTACATCCACTCTGAGTCAGAATGGATCTTGAAGTACTGCTCTGCACTTCCCAAATCTCCAGAACTAAGAAGAAAGAAATAATGAAACCAGTAAGTTATTTTCAATATGCTGTTTTATATTAAGCCAGCCTGTTTTGAAAAAAACATTAAAGAAAAAAAAATCAACTATTGTCTTCTTTATAAAATGTACATGAGCAAAAAGAAAACATAAGGATACTCTCGAAAAAAAAGATTATTCGTTTTCCTTATAGATTGTCCAAATGAAATGGCCGTTGAAACGACCACCGAATCAGTACGGTAATAACAGAAACAACGCAGAGAATTATTTTGTATACCCCAAAAAATCTTAGAATGATAATGACGCATCTCAAAATTACTTCGAACGGTAGTAATAATCATTTATAAAAGATATTTTTAGGGGACGAACTGATTTCGCCCTCGCACACACATACCAATAGGTAAATTTAATACTTGAATATGCTCGTGTATATATATATATACATAAACGCTTAGACATAAACACAGGAGAGAGGCTAAAATGATAGAACGAAGAACGCCGCTTTTGATCAAATAATTTGCTACCTCAGACTAAAGGGTGTAGGGTTTGATATCAACTAATCCTGAGGTGACACTCAACCAAGTACATACCAGCATCATTAGGTCATAGCCTGGAACCCTTATAAGGGCCTATTAGCGGGAATCACACCGAGAAAAAGGCTTGGCACTCACACGTATTATCATAGCCTTCAAACACAATGTATAAAGCCACTTAATTTTACAGGGTCTTTTTTAATGGATTCATTTTTTTTTCTTTAATGGATGTGGGTGGAGTTCATTTGGTGAAAATGTGCGTGCCAGAAACCCTGTACTATATAGTTCAAGCATATAAGTATTTTCCGGTGACGTTTATAAGATATCTTTCCTAGGTTATTCATTTTTAAATTAAATGCAAATATACACAATGAGTATAGAAATTCAAACGGAATACACTGTCCTTGCTCATTATAAGCTATTGTGAATATGACTACCTATTTGAGGATGGTCTAGTTCTCCCAGCAGCAATTCACTATTCTGAACACTACGCTAATTCTGTCGAAGTAACTCCAGACGCTATCCGAATCGATAACTAAGCGAAAAAAATGTTGCGTTAATTAGGTTATAATGTTTTTTCCTTTTTCGTTTGCTTTTTTTGTTGGTGGTGAAGGAAGTATTTTATTTTAAATTTTATTGTTATTCTTAGCTTTTTACTAGTCATAGGAATTGTACTACTTTTCAATGAGTTGATACTCGTGGTAATATTTGAATTAGTGGTGTCAGTTAAGTATAATGCAATGATTATCATGAAGGGTATTTAATTGTTTAATGATAGTATTATTGGTTATACTAGTAGTATTAGTACTTATAAGAAGGTGAGTTATTGTTGTTGGTGGATATCTTTATACTATTTATGTATTTTCTTATATCTATTGAGATGATATAAACAAAATAACTTTCTGGTTACGAAGAGAGAACAATTGAACCGACTCAAAGATATCTAAACATTGTCCTGCCAAATGGTGCTCAAAGAAATATTTTTAAAAATATATATCATTCCTGAAATGAATTTATAACATAGAAGTTATTTTCTACTAAAAGAAAAAATAATTATAAAATTCACAGTCTGGCTTAGTCTAAAGTTGTTTACATCTTAGTGCTCATCATACTATCCGTAGGACTTAGAATATACGTACTAACTGTAACTTCGGTACAGAGGTCAGATCCCTTCCCCCAAAGAGATAGGGGGGTGCCCTCGTGGTGTAATGGTTAAAGCGATGGACTGCGAAATCATAGTACGCGAGTTCGTACTCCAGTCACGCTATTACGTTCACTTTCGGGTAAATACCCTTGGGAAAGGTACGAACCCCCTTATCCTCCCAACTATGGGTTAAATAGTACCACTATTGTTCTTCTACGAGAATAGCTTTGGCATTAAATAACCTACAAAGGTTGATATGCCATTAAACAAAGAAACCAACCAACCAAACCAAAGAGATATGTATCCTGGGTATGACACTAAACTGCATCTGATCGTTCTCTAGGTCTGGGCAGGGTAGACTTATTCCTTCATTGCCATTACTTCCAGGTTCACTCTGATTGGAGAATTAGTACTTGTTAGAGTCCCATCTAGGGGTCAAATAGATCTTTTTTTTAAATAAGAGTACTTGATATCACCAAACAGTGTGCAAAGAAAAATCATCAGAAAAAAAAAAACGACAAAAAAATGTAAATATAAATGAACAATGAACGCGATTTCTTAACCTCTTGGTATAAAATATCGCTAGACGTATTTAAGTGGTGTTAAAATCAATCTAAATACTGATAAGGTTCATCCGTGATCTAGTGGAAACCAGTGCTTTCAGTGTAATTTGACCCTCAACTCTTTAATAGGAACTAAAATTTTGCAGATAGTGAGACCCGCCATACCAACTGCATTACTCCCAGGTTCATTCTGACCTAGAGTGGCAGTACCCTCCACCTAGGATAGGATTCCACGCAAGGTCAATTTTTAAGTGGAGTGTAATTGATTTGAATTCAGAATTTTATTTCTCCTTGACGGGTTGCTATACAAAGACTTAAGGGTTCCACTATTTACACATACCTAAGTGGAGAACATATGGATTCATGCCTTTTTCAAGAGTATTAACGCGGAGTGAAAAACAAACAGCTTCGTTCAGGATTTGAACTCAGTTTACTGATTTCATTTCCAACAACGATAACCGTTACGCTACAAGCGCCAAAGTGGTAGTATTTGTTAAGATCAAATACAAATTGTCTCAATATATATGGGACCAATGTGACTGTAAATGATTCTACTAATAATAATGTTCCTTTTTGTTTTAGATTTGAAAATAGAATACCCTAACAACTATTAGTCCTCGATTACCATGCCTTGGACAAGAGAGGAAAAAAATGTTCTGCGTCACTACTTATTTGGATACAAAATCATTTAAAACTGTCTCAAAATAGATGCGAGTCATAATGATAATGATTAATTACTGAGACAAGAAGCTCATAAAAAAGATTGCCTGTCCTGGAAGCTGATATAATAGCAATTAAAAAAAACGTTAATTTGATTTCTCGAGCTCAAAGGATGAATTTTTACTGCACGGGTTCCAAATGACTGCCATTGCTCTTGTCTCATTAATAAATCATTATCAAAATAAAAAGGTTGCATCAATTTTGAGACACCCTACATATGCGTCAGATGAATTCGTTTGAGATAATAAAGGGTGTACATGTTTAAAATGATTTTGAAGATAGACTTTTGTTTCGTATTTTTAACATTTATGCCGATATGTTGAACAATCATCGTCCCGAATTATTAAGAGTATAATTCTTAAACAAACCAGCATAAAATAAGCCAATCGGAATTGACGTGCCATAAAACCAACCAAATCAACTCAATTCAGACAGTGGAACCTCTAGATATAACCCGATCTTCTTACAAATTAGTAGAATTATAATCAAAACTGAATCATGTGTAAAGTCAGCCAAAATATCAATTTTTAATCTGACAAATATATTTTAAGCCACCCGAATATCTATGTTATCACGTCTGTTTTTCAATGACTATGAAATTGTTTCTGCCGATTTCTATATTTCAAGTTTGAGAGGTTTAATGATCCAAATTTTCACTTTCTGACAGGTCTATTGCAAGTTGTAATTTATTAAGCTTTTTGCCTAAATGTGGCACAAGACCGAATGAATGGGGCACCTAATGAGACAGTTCTATTGCAAGTTGTAATTTACTAAGCTTTTTGCTTAAATGTGGCACAAGACCGAATGAATGGGGCACCTAATGAGACAGTTCTATTGCAAGTTGTAATTTACTAAGCTTTTTGCTTAAATGTGGCACAAGACCGAATGAATGGGGCACCTAATGAGACAGTTCTATTGCAAGTTGTAATTTACTAAGCTTTTTGCTTAAATGTGGCACAAGACCGAATGAATGGGGCACCTAATGAGACAGTTCTATTGCAAGTTGTAATTTACTAAGCTTTTTGCTTAAATGTGGCACAAGACCGAATGAATGGGGCACCTAATGAGACAGTTCTATTGCAAGTTGTAATTTACTAAGCTTTTTGCTTAAATGTGGCACAAGACCGAATGAATGGGGCACCTAATGAGACAGTTCTATTGCAAGTTGTAATTTACTAAGCTTTTTGCTTAAATGTGGCACAAGACCGAATGAATGGGGCACCTAATGAGACAGTTCTATTGCAAGCTGCCACTATCTACCACGCATTCCTGTTTTTTGTGTTATCCTAAAATCTTTTAATAATACTGTCAACACAAATCTTAGTGTCCCGTTCCACCCTCTTTTCTTTTCACATATCATTGACATCCTCTCTTGGGAGCAAGATTTTATTACATGATTTTCTGTAATTGTGATAAAAAATTATAAAATAAATTCATAAACTTATTCTATGGCTTATTTTATTCTCTTCCTAATCAAAAGATATTTCATTTTTTTTATTCATCGCTTCTTTTTCTAAAAAAAAAAAAAAACTTGAAATATGTTGTAATTATAATACACTAAATTATCCAAATTATTTTCCTAATCATTATTCTTATCACACGGTTACTATGGTTGACATGATGTTGCAGACTTGGCTCTTTAGCCTTGCTTGGGCAACCAGTCCAGAAGGAAAATTCTGAATTCAAAACAGAAGATGGAGTCCTTAAACAGAGTCTAAAATTTTCTTTAACCTCGTTCTAAAGACTTCTGC
The DNA here is from genome assembly GCA_963585895.1 of Sepioteuthis lessoniana. NCBI lineage: Eukaryota > Metazoa > Mollusca > Cephalopoda > Myopsida > Loliginidae > Sepioteuthis > Sepioteuthis lessoniana. The sequence goes on from CAUZXS010001967.1 coordinate 27,210, forward strand.
GATGACACTAATGTTTAGTTTTATCATACTTGGTCATTCTCTTCGATAGCGCCTGTGTCGTAAAGAGGAAATAACAGCTGCACGGGAAACAACTGGTCTTCCATATAACCTTGCCGAGATCCAGACGTAAAACCATAGCCTCGCATGTTTGACGGATGTAATAACATTGTTTTCTATAATAAATATATTAGTAGCTTTAGTCTCTAGCCATATTCATTAACCATTCAAGAATTCTGACGAGATTACTTTCAGAACTATTCTCATTCCTTTATCTCTTCCGTCTAGTTTTCTTATTGAGGCAGTATTAATCTAACCCTAAACCCCCGAGCTGGAGTGTATAGTTCTACATAAACTGAATTTTCTTTTCCTCTTGTTTGAGAGATTTGAATATTTCACAAAAACTACTGCCTGATTAATTATACATTTTGATCATGTTTCTCCTATTGAGTCTAGTTGCTGAAGTTTTCCTTTTTTTTTCTTCTTAAATATTCTTTATTAGCATTTATTCTTTACTTCATTCTACTTGGCTGAATCTGCTTCCAGTATCAAGATAATTTGATTGTTGGGAGTTCATTTCCTTCTGTTGTTTTTCTCTCCTTTCTTTTTTTTTTTTCTTTTTTTTTTTTTTTTTCACTAGCCAACGAGATCTGGAAAGAAGGTGAAAAAAGACGAGAAGATTTGCCGAAGAAATAAGCAGGAAGACTTGTGAATGACACTGAAGAAGAAGCTGAACAGAAGATGAGTGAATATGTTAAGGAAACAAACAGACCAAATTACGAATGAGACAGAAAGAAAGAAAATAGATTTTATTGAAGAGACAAGCAAAATGATTTGAGAATCAAAGTCAATTTCGAATGATTCTTAGGAAAAGGCTGAAAAAGGACAAGTAGTTTTGCTGAAGAGACAAACAGAATGAGTCGGAAATTAGAGTAAAACAGAGGCTGAAATAAGGCAGATAGAATTGCTAGGAAAAAGACCAGAATGAATTGCAAATGAAACTGATGAAAGACTAATTCAACGAGAGCTGATGATCATATCAAAATAAGCCAGACACTGCAGAATAAATGCCCAGGGAAGATAGATCTCCGACGATTTTAGCACGAGCAATCAGTAGAAGAGCCAATAAACTAGAAAATCAGCGCACGTTATCAATGGTCCAACATTTGAGGAAATTGATTTTGCGCAACACAACTGAAGTGGGATGATTAGGCCTCGGCATTTTTTTTTCTAGGCAAAACATTTTATTTTCGACAGACCTACGGACTTAATAGCTGTTTCCATACAGAAAACGTGTCACCTCCAACGCGACGAGAATTTCCACAATATTTACCAGACTTGCTAGATTCACTGAGTAATCCTCATCACAAATTCTAAAATACTAGAATCACGCAACACTATTTTATCGTTTTCTCGTCATTTTTAGGGGAACAATTCTAGAATATATATATATATATATATATATATATATATATATATATATATATATATATATATATGGCCGAATCATACCAAACTCAAACAATGGTACTTGACACTCAGATTTATCAGGTACGGATCAAGGGTAAAGTGGTGCCATCCAGGGAAAGAAGTAGTACCCTCTCCTACACTTCGGTGTAGTAGCTATTCAAAAGGGAGCCTTCTGGTCACACTCGACTACGGTTAACAACTTAATATATATATATATATATATATATATATATATGTGTGTGTGTGTGTGTGTGTGTGTGTGTGTGTGTGTGTGTGTGTGTGTGTGTGTGTGTGTGTGTCTGTCTGTCTGTCTGTCTGTCTGCGTGCGTGCATGCGTGTAATGGTTATCGAATAAAAATTAACATCTCGATGTTATATATCACCTTGCTAAGAAAAATTTGTGTCATGAAGAGGAGGATCTACTGAATGGGCAACTATCAATATTCGATACAATGTTCCCTTATCAACTCCTGCAGCGATATTAATGCTATGTTATATATCACCTTATCTTTTACAATAGACAACAACAGTGTTATGAAAATGGGAGACCTGTTGAATGGGCAACTACCAATATTCGAAACCAGATAGTCCAGGAAACTCCAACAGTAATATGAATTTCATCGATGTCATAAAGAATTGGAGAACTCGCTGTTCCGTGCGATATTGCCCAGACCTGAGCCGAAATCAAGGTGCAGATACTCTGAGAGACACTAGACATAAATAATTAACCAGGGTTTTTTTTATATCTGTAAAGTAAGGACGATTAAAGAGTTATATACAATTTAGAATGTCGGCTTATAAATTGATTTGTTTTAATTAACATAGATTCAATTTGTAGTCAGTTTTTCTCCATTCTCTTTCCGATAATTATATATATATATATATATATATATATATATATATATCATAACAGTGTTGGTTGCCACTTTGTGGGTTTGTGTCAAACCAAGTGCTGGGTTGCAGTCTAAATTCCATGAATTAAATATATATATATCTAATATATATTTATTTTATTATATTATATATCTATATCTATATTTATTTATTTATTTTATTATATATATATATACATCATCATCATCATCATGTTGTGCCACTAGCACGGATATCCCTGACCCTCTCTCGCTACTTTTCCCTATCGTTCATCGCCTCTGGCAGGTCTTCAAGGCTACATTCCGTATCCTCACATAGCTGCTGAATGTATGTTCGTGCTGGTCGTCCTGCTTTTTCCCGGCCATATGTGGGGGTCCATAGGAGTACATCACTTATGAGCTCGTCCCTGCTTCTCCAGCAGTGTCCTGCATGTCTGGTTCGTCTAACTTGGATAGTTTTCGTGATAGGAAGCAGGTGGCCGTATAGTTGGTGTCTTGTGGGGTGTTGCCGCCAAGGCTTGTTCAAGATTGCTCGCAACATTCTTGTGTAGTTGCCGTCTAGCTTCTTCTCCAGCCGTTTTGTTAGCGTCCATGTAGTGCATCCATACAGCAGTATCGATACGACAGCTGACTGGAAGAAACTGCGTTTCATTTTATCGGTTAGGTCTGATTTCCATATGATCGATAGCCTGTCTATGCCTTCGTTTACCGCGTGTTGATGTCGTTTTCGGTTGATGAGACGGTATTTCCTAGGTAAGTGAATTTGTCTACTAGTTTAAGAGAGGCTCCGTCAAGTGTGGAGATGTCACCCGTTTGATTATAGCACATATATTCCGTCTTGTGTGCATTGACATGGAGGCCTATGCCTGCGGCTGCTCGTTCCAAACTATGCAGTAGTGTTTCAGCTTGGTTAGGTGTATTTGCCAGTATCGCTATGTCATCGGCGTAGTCGGCGTCGTTAATTGTTTTTGCGGGGTACCTTCTGCTTCTTTTCTTTGTCAGCTCGAAGCCGTTTTCTCTGATTTTATCAATCGATGTTCTAAGCACGTAGTCTAGACAGATGATAAAGAGGTATGGGGCTAGCGTGTCTCCTTGTAGTACTCCTGCTACAATGTCGAAGTATTCTGTGTCTCCGTCTGGTGAACGTACTTTCACTTTGGTGTTTCTATAGAGAATCGTTATTACTGCTACGGTTTCTTTAGGTAGGCCGTATGCTAGTAGGATTTGTTCCATCTTTCCTCTGTGAATGGAATCGAAGGCATTGGTAAAGTCGACAAATAGTAATGTCGCTTGTATGTTTTTTGCCCGTACACCTTCAAGGATTCTACGGATAGTCAATATTTGTGAGGTCGTAGAAGCCATTTTGGTTTTTCCTAAGGATGTTGTCTATTTTGGGTTCTATGCGGTTTCGTAGTAGGGCATTGTAGATTTTGGCTGCTATGGATGTAAGTATTATGCCTCGGTAGTTCTTGGCTAATCCGAGGTCACCCTTTTTAGGGAAGGGGAGGATGCATCCCTTCATCCATCTGTCTATAGGATTTTGGTTATAGACTGCGTTGCAGTGTCGGAGCAGTATGTCGTCGAATTGTCTGGTCTTCCATACTTCTGGGGGAATCTCGTCCAGCCCTGCAACTTTTCTATTTTTAATTTTCTGAGAACCGAGTCGAGTTCTTCTTGAGTGAACGTTCCTAGTTTAATGTCCAATTGCTTACTAATTATTCTGGTGATTGGTTCATGCGTTACTTTCGGTGGGTTTCCTAGTAGGTTTTCGAAATGCTATTTCCACAGTTTTATTCTTTCCTGTTGGTTTGCAGCTTTCAGTTTTGCTTTAACTGTGCTCTTTCTTCTACTCACTTCGTGTATTGTTTGCCAGGCTATTCTAGATTGTCTATCTTCCACTAAGTCTCTAATCTTATCTATCTGATTTTGTATATATTCTGTCTATTCCTTTATATATATGCCTGTTAATTGATATTGTGCCGTTTTTAGTTTTACGGCATTTGTGTTTGTTGGGTTTTTTCGCTTGTTTTTTGGAGGCTGTTTTCACGAGTGCACGTTTTTCTCTCACCGCCAACGTTTCCCATGGGACTCTATATTTTGTTTTGTTGGAATACATTTCGCTGCTGCCTCGAGGTACGCATTGACGAAATTCTCATATTCGTCATTTGGGGTACGTTTTTCCGTCTTCTCTTGTAGTGTCTCGAATCTGTTTCTTAATTCTACATCATATTTATCTCTTATATCTCTGTTGTTCAAAAGGGCCCAGTCATAGTGTTTGGTGCTCCCTGTTCATGTGGCGTTTTTACGTAGGCTTAGTCGTATTTTTGCCGTGACAATTCGGTGATCGGAGGACACACCCTCGAAAGAGAAGTATGCCTCGCAATACACATATATATATATATATATATATGAAATAAAAGAATTTTAATATTAACATCAGGATTCGAGTCCTATTCCCTAATAATGTATATATACAATACATATATATATATATATATATATATATATATATATAATGCATATACACACATGCACACATACATGCACTTATGTAATATGCATATAGTATATATAAGATAAAGAGAAATATAATATGTATTATATATATATTATAGTATATATAATAATGAATATCACTGATATATATATATATATATATATATATATATATATATATATATATATATATATATATATATATATATATATCAGTAATACGCAGTCAGCATCCGAAGACAATGGTTGTGGATTATTCGCGTATAGATTATACGAGGAATTTCATATAAATCGAAAGGAGTGCTCGATGTATGGCTATTATTATATATTCTCTATCCAGGTTTATATAACAAAACTTACATACAGAGCGTATACAATGCAATTAGAAGGAAACTCAAACCTGGTTAAATTGTCATTATCAATTTATTTCGGCAAAGAATATCATTATACTCTCCGTCTTATCAGATGAATCCACCTGATGAGTCTCAAATTAAACGTGTTTAATCATCTGTTGAGACGGAGAATTTAATGATATTCTTCGCCGAAATAAATTTATAATGACAATTCAACCAGGTTTCAGTTTTCAACTAATTTCATTATATATATATATATATATATATATATATATATATATATATATATTTAAACATTTCCTTTCGGAGAATATTAACATTTTTTACAAACCAGCGATAGATTTATGTTTAAAAGTTGTTTAGAGTTATGTTTAGAAAATGACATCATAAACATATTACAAATATGCGGGCATAGATAGATAGATAGATACATAGATAGATAATGCTTATACAAAACATATATAATACATGTATAATGATATTTAAAGTATATATCCTCATCATCATGTCGTGCCGCCAGCACGGATATCCCTGACCATCTCTCGCCACTTCTCCCTATCATTCATCGCCTCCGGCAGGTCTTCAGGGTTACATTCTGTGTCTTCACATAGCTGCTGTATGTAGGTTCGAGCTGGTCCTCCTGCTTTTGCTTGGCCATATGTGGGGGTCCATAGGAGTACATCACTTACGAGCTCGTCCTTGCTTCTCCAATAGTGTCCTGCGTGTCTGGTTCGTCTAACTTGTATAGTTTCGTGATGGGAGGCAAGTGGCCGTATAGTTGGTGTCTCGTGGGGTGTTGTCGCCAGGACTTGTTCAATATTGCTCTCAACATTCTTGTGTAGTTGCCGTCTAGCTTCTTCTCCAGCCGTTTAGTTAGCGTCCATGTAGTGCATCCATATAGCAGTATCGATACAACCGCTGCCTGAAGAAACTGCGTTTCATTTTATCGGTTAGGTCTGATTTCCATATGATCGAGAGCCTATCGATAGACGTCCATGCTTTCGTCAGTCGTGTGTCGATGTCGTTTTCTGTTGATGAGACGCTACTTCCTAGGTAGGTGAATTTGTCTACTAGTTTCAGAGAGGCTCCGTCTAGTGTGGTGATGTTGCCCGTTTGGTTGTAACACATATATTCAGTTTTGTGTGCATTGACATGGAGGCCAATGCCTGCTGCGGCTCGTATGCACATATAATACATGTAAATAGATATATCATTAATATATAATGCTTACTCAATATATATGTAATACATATACAATATATATATATATATATGTATATATATATATAATACATATATAATACATACATAATACATATATAATTCATATAATATATATATAATACGTGTATAATAGATACATGATTAATATATAATTCTTATTTAAGATAATATGTTCTTCATATATAATACATATGTAATGCATATATAATACAAATTTAAAGCATATGTAAAGCTTACATTATGCATATATAATACATATGTAATGCATATATAATATATTAGGAGGTGGTAATTTACTAAGCCTTTTTGCTTAGATGTAGCACAAGGCCGCATGAATTGGGCACCCAATGAGAATCGAACTCACTCGTGTAGGTTTGCTAGTCTACCTTGCTAACCATTACACCACCCGAGGTGCCCTTCAACCGATTAGGAGGTGACATTTTTTTTTTTTTTTTTAGTCTTTGGTATGACTTGACCTGCGATTGAACCCCGGTCTCTCGGATCTTTAGCGATCATTCTAACCATTACATATTTAATACATTTATAATGCTAATATAATATATATCTAATACATGTCTAATGCATATGATACGTATAATCCATATATAGTTGATATTTGATACATATATAATGATTATATAGTATATAATTAATACATATATAATACTTATATATATATGCAATATATATATTATATAAGTAAGTTGTCGAGGGCGACCAGAAGGCTCCCTTTTCAATAGCTACCACAGCGAGATGTAGCGGAGGGCATTACTCCTTTCCCTGGTTTGCTTCACTTTACCTTTGATACGTACTGTATTTTGCTGAGTTCTAAGCAAGGATGTATCAAGTACCATTTTTAAAGTCTTTGGTGAGACTCGACCTGGGATTGAACCCCGGTCTCCCAAACCATTAGCGAACACCTGTACTAGCTTCGGTGGTATATATATTATTTAATACATATATAATACTTTTATAGTATATATGAAATATATAGAATTTATCCTTTTTTCCTTTTTTATAATTTGCTTTCTGGTTTCTTGTTTTTTGTTTTATTGTTTGTTTTGTTTTTTTTGTTTTTTTCCCTAATAGTTAATCAATATTACTTTCGGAATAATATTTCCGTAAAATCCTGCAAAACTTTTTGTGGAAATATTAAAGCATAATCATAAATATAGATAAATTTTAAATAAATTGATTTTATTTTATAGTATTGAATTATAATTATATAGGCTATTGCAATGCGAAATAATAATCATTTGAGTCTAATTAATTTAGAGGGCTATTGCAATGCGAAATAATAATCATTTGAGTCTAATTAATTTAGAGGGCTATTGCAATGCGAAATAATAATCATTTGAGTCTAATTAATTTAGAGGGCTATTGCAATGCGAAATAATAATCATTTTAGTCTAATTAATTTAGAGGGCTATTGCAATGCGAAATAATAATCATTTGAGTCTAATTAATTTAGAGGGCTATTGCAATGCGAAATAATAATCATTTGAGTCTAATTAATTTAGAGGGCTATTGCAATGCGAAATAATAATCATTTGAGTCTAATTAATTTAGAGGGCTATTGCAATGCGAAATAATAATCATTTGAGTCTAATTAATTTAGAGGGCTATTGCAATGCGAAATAATAATCATTTGAGTCTAATTAATTTAGAGGGCTATTGCAATGCGAAATAATAATCATTTGAGTCTAATTAATTTAGAGGGCTATTGCAATGCGAAATAATTATCATTTGAGTCTAATTAATTTAGAGGGCTATTGCAATGCGAAATAATAATCATTTGAGTCTAATTAATTTAGAGGGCTATTGCAATGCGAAATAATTATCATTTGAGTCTAATTAATTTAGAGGGCTATTGCAATGCGAAATAATAATCATTTGAGTCTAATTAATTTAGAGGGCTATTGCAATGCGAAATAATAATCATTTGAGTCTAATTAATTTAGAGGGCTATTGCAATGCGAAATAATAATCATTTGAGTCTAATTAATTTAGAGGGCTATTGCAATGCGAAATAATTATCATTTGAGTCTAATTAATTTAGAGGGCTATTGCAATGCGAAATAATAATCATTTGAGTCTAATTAATTTAGAGGGCTATTGCAATGCGAAATAATTATCATTTGAGTCTAATTAATTTAGAGGGCTATTGCAATGCGAAATAATAATCATTTGAGTCTAATTAATTTAGAGGGCTATTGCAATGCGAAATAATAATCATTTGAGTCTAATTAATTTAGAGGGCTATTGCAATGCGAAATAATAATCATTTGAGTCTAATTAATTTAGAGGGCTATTGCAATGCGAAATAATAATCATTTGAGTCTAATTAATTTAGAGGGCTATTGCAATGCGAAATAATAATCATTTGAGTCTAATTAATTTAGAGGGCTATTGCAATGCGAAATAATAATCATTTGAGTCTAATTAATTTAGAGGGCTATTGCAATGCGAAATAATAATCATTTGAGTCTAATTAATTTAGAGGGCTATTGCAATGCGAAATAATAATCATTTGAGTCTAATTAATTTAGAGGGCTATTGCAATGCGAAATAATAATCATTTGAGTCTAATTAATTTAGAGGGCTATTGCAATGCGAAATAATAATCATTTGAGTCTAATTAATTTCAAAGTAAAACTTCATCGTCAGAGACTTTTTTTTTTTTTACAAAATTACAAAATACTTAAATAAACTGAATAAAGTGTCTTAGAATTCTAAAATTTTTCGTTAAAGAAATTCTTTAAAAAGAGAAAAAAGACTACAAATTTTTAAGTAATACTTATTAAAACAAAAATTATATAAACTCAAGAAAATACTGAAAGTAACGTATCTGAAAGAATAAAGAGGAAATTATTCCGAATCGAGTAATATACAATCATCACAGAATGCATTCTAAAATCATAAAAGTCTTAAGTCCTTAAAATGGCGAACGTATACTGAATCTGTTTGCTTTATTATTCACACTCAAATGCGTTGATTTTTTCCAGTGCACAGCTGTGTTGTTAAAGTTTAAAAACTCAAAAGTTTGTGACAAAAGATTCTTCCACTGAGCAGGTGCGACAAAACAACATACACACGCCTCACGGCTGAAATATATAAGATATAGAATTTCAATAGAGGAAATACGTGTACATATATATTATATATGATATATAATAAATTGATGGATTATAAATATATAATAAATTGAATTAAATAATTAAGGTGAATTTTCCCTAAGGAGTAGGCAATAGGAATCACTGTTTACACTGGTAACTTTTTCAGTTACCTCAATAGTAATGAGCCCTTTCATGTTCTATAAAACTTTCAGGATGACAGGGATTCCTCGTGGTGTAATGGTTAAAGCCATGGACGGCGGAATCGTAGTAAGCGAGTTCGTATTCCAGTCGCGCTATACTTTTGGGCACATACCCTTGGGAAAGGTATGAACCCTCTTATTCTCCCAGCTATGGGTTAAATAGTACCACTGGTGTTCTTCTAGGAGAATGGATTTGGCATTAAATAACCTACAAAGGTTGATATGCCATTAAACAAAGAAACCAAACATTCAGTGTGACCTTTTAAAAATAAATTTTTCTTTAACCGACAATCAGTGTTTCGACTCTATTGACAGTTTTTCCGACTCAAGTTCGTAATGGCAAGCCCATGATAAACCAATCAATTGGAACACTCTAATTTGCCGCCATTTTGAATAGCCTCAAAACAAATGTTTCTGCGAAACTGAAATGATTTTTGCTATAAACCTATTCTAAACAACAATATCAAGTTTAGTTTTTGCGAAGACCCCCAAATTTTTATTTCCTCGCCTCTTCGTTTAAGAATTCATCTCCCCTCACCAGTCCATCCAATATAATTACTGATATTTTTTTAAAAACTGATCAGTTGAAAGATCATTTACGTTTTTATCTTGAATCCTATCTTTTACCGTTCTTATCAAAATCATGTTTACTCCCATTTTAGAATATATATATGTGTGTGCAATATGAGTAATATATATATATATATATATATATATATATATATATATATATATATATATATATATATATTATATTTTATTATATTATAACTGTGTTGGTTGTCACTAATATATATATTTTATATTATATTATATCATATTATATTATAACAGTGTTGGTTGTCACTAAATCATCTTGTGCAATATAATATGGAGAGTGCTCAATATCTAGGATAGAGCAATTATATAATAATAATAATAATAAATGAATACATATTAGATATATATATATGTGATTCATGGAATGTAGCCTGCGACCCCTGGGTTTCATGGAGTTTTCTTTACAAAACAACAATCATCAGACAGTTAAGAAAATCAAATGAATCGAAAATTTAAAAAATACGAAAAAATACAGATAAAACCCGTCGGGATTTCGTATGAATGTTTACGTGTATATCTAATATATATATATATATATATATATATATATATATATATATATATATATATAATCATCCACAGATAGACTGTTTCGTTGTATCACAACTCTTCAGTATGGCTAGACACGTAGGAAGCTTGAAGGTGGGATCGAAACCTGCCTAACTTTACGTTAGACTTAGCATCATACCGCTCAGGAACAGTCGACATACATCAGTTCGGGAATAATAAGGTATTATGTAGTAGCTTTCGTTTGTTTTCATCTTTGCCTTACCGGATACCAGAGTGCTCAGTTCATTCGTAGAGCTTTGCATTACGCAAGTGGCAGCCGTTAATTCCCTAGCTAGAGTGCTCAAACCCGGTAGCGGGGGAAGCGTATATATTGTCATCCACAGACAGACTGTTTCATCGTAATGTGCATGTATTTGTCATAAATATAGCAACTCAAAGCGAAAACAAGAATTGCAATTGTTAAAATGGAAGAAAAAGTCTGGTTTTAGTTGCGGTTCTAGTTATAGCTGGTATCCATGATTGTATTGATGTTTCTATTTAGAAAAGAGTGAACGATTCTAATTAGCATTTCATAGTCATCAGCTATCCATGGTGATATTGATGCTTCTATTTAGAATCTGTTTTCCTACCACAAGCAATGCGTAAGTAGTAGGGAAGACTGATTTTTTATCGTTGGTAAAGTAGCCAGTCTAGGAGACACGGATGCCTCGGATGGTGTAATGATTAGCAAGCTAGACTAGCAAACCTTCACGAGTGAGTTCGAGTCTCATTGAGTGCCCTCATTCATACAGACTTGTACCACATCTTCGCAAAATGTTTAGTAAATTACTGTTATAAATCTCGTTGGGTGCGTCAGGTAGTGTAATGATATGTAGGCTAGACTTGCAAACATTCACAAGTGACTCCATGTCTTATTGGATGTTCTTTTCATACAGCATTGTGATGCATCTAGGCAAGAAGCTTTGGGGATTACTATATATGGTTACATACACACACACATACACACACACACATATTCTCTCTCTCTCTCTCTCTCTCTCTCTCTCTCTCACACACACACACACACACACACATCTGCAGAGAGATAAGACATCCCCTCCAAAAAGGGTGTCCTGGGTATGACTCATACCGTATGTGTGTGTGAGAGAGAGAGAATAAAAAAGAAAATCTTTCATCACCCGACAATCATAAAGATGTGAAATTAAGTTGCATATGATATGCTTTCTCTGTTTGTCTGTCTATCTGTCTGTCTATATATATATATATATATATATACTCAGAGAGAGAATTTTAGTTATACATACACTGACGGAAAATAAAATGCAACACTCTGAAGATGTCTTGATTTATTCATTATTTTTAATCATCAGAGAACACTTGGTTTGGTTTGGTTTGGCTTGCTTTGCTTTGGTTTTAGTTGTGTTTTGTTTTGTTTTGTTTTTGTTTGTTTTTTAATGTCATATCAATCTTCACGGGTTATTTAATGCCAAATCATCCTTATCGAAAAACAGTAAATGATACTATTTAATCCATAACTAGGGAATAAGATCTGGTTTTGTTTCTATGTTGTTTTTTTATAGCAAATCAACCTTCGTGGGTTATTTAATGCCAAAGCCATCCTTGTAGCCATCCTTGGTACTATTTAACCCATAGCTAGGTGGGGGATAAGAGATGTTCGTACCTCTCTTAAGAGTCTTAGTCCGAAGGTAAACGTAATAGCGCGACTGGAGTTCGAACTCGCTAACTACGATGTCGAAGTACAGCACGTGAGCCACTACCCCACGGGTAATTCCTCAGACAATTCTAAAAAAAACTTGCAACGCTAGCTGGAGGGTTGATTTTAAACTGGTTGTACTCACTAAATCTTGATAGACCAGTCTGGCCTACAATTTTTTTTGAAGTCTTTAATGAATGCTTAGTGTAATGATCATCGTCGTAGAAAATGAAGTTGGTAACCCGAGTTCAAATCCTGGACGCGGCTATTTACGTTTCACTTCACGTTTGAAAAATGCATAAAGCCATCTGTTCTCCTCCGGGTATGGGTAAGTAGTAGGACAGACTGAATTCTTTAGCCTTTGTTAGGCAATCAGTCATGGAGAAGGAAAACACTTAATTTCAAACCAGCCTCATTTTCCTTAAAAATTGAGCTTGTGTCACATCTTTCACGTGGTGGAGAGGCTGGGTAAATCAATCCACAGAAGAATACCTACACAAGTTCCTAGATAGAGATGAGTTAACATGGACCTTTTGTAAAACGGCACATCATAGCGATATTCTTATTAGAGCAATATTTAAGATCTTAGAGAATAAAAGAATTTTCAGTTCAAGCTGCAATTGAATTATAATTTTGTTGGAGTTTTCACACAAAATTGCCGAACATAATTGTTCAAATTATCGATGCAGCTCAGAATTCATAGAAAAAGGGAAACTCTGAATTCAATTAAAAAAAAACTACCAAGATGAGGACAAAAAGTCCGCAATAAATAAAAATTAATTCTCATATTAAGAAGCCTCATCTCAAAATGATTCCAATTAAAAGACAATTACAAAAATTCGGTACGGACCCGACTCTGGAAGACCAGATAAGGATTTATAAGACCAAAAAATCCATCCTTGATCGCCCTTCGGGGCCTGTGGCGCACCGGATAGTGAGCATTGTCAGAAGATAGCGGTTTCAAATCCTACCCAAGCCGGCCAGAGGTTTACTTGGTCAAAAACGTGGTGCGACAGACAACAACTATGGAAGGCAGTAATTAATGGGGATACGGTTACAAGACTCAGCATTCCTATCCGAGATCGCGGTAAAAATCACCTGAAGAAGGCCAGAGGTGGAATTTGGCCGAAACGTAGTGAAAGAAGAAACAACACAAAAAAAACTACCAAGATGAGGACAAAAAGTCCGCAATAAATAAAAATTAATTCTCTGAATTCAATTATGTTAAACTACACTTAAAAATTGACCTTGTATCACTCCGTACTCAGGGTGAAAGGGTTGGGTAAATATATACCCATATTGTACCCTCGTCAAAATCGACATTGCTGCAGTATAGATAGATGACTTTCTCAAATAAATCTGATAAAGCCAACTCTTTATATCTTATTATTTCAGGTTACACTTGATATGAAGTGACGAGTATTTCCGGTTTTACTCCTAATTCATCGTGTCCAGTCTCACTTTAAAATTCCCATACCGTAATCTCGTCTCAGGTGTGCAGTATACTAGAATTAGAATAATACTAACTTACTGATATATAGGTAAAGAGAAACGCATAAAATTCAAATATTTGAGATGTTCGTTCAGCGAGAATTTTACAACCATCTGAATCCTGATTTCCTTGACACTCTCTAGTATCAGACTCCTTTCTCTTCCGGAAATGATCGATTAGTCTTGTTAAGACATTCTTCTCGATATTCCCCAAATTCAAACACTAGGCAACAGACTCAGCAGGAATTTGTTACCCAACGTAAATCATGAACGATGCATTTCCTTGTTGTATATTTGGTCTCATTAATCATATCATTTTGTTTGAATATCTGATATGAAGCATTATCATTATCATTCACTGATTTACTCTGATAATTTTCTGAGCTGCAGCCATGTCAGTACTATTGTAAAGTTGCACCACTTGGACTTTAACCTTACACCTGATTATTTTGTAGGCTGCAGCCATGTCAATACTATTGTAAAGCTGCACCACTTGGACTTTAACCTTACACCTGATTATTTTCTAAGTTGCATCAATGTCAGTACTATTGTAAAGATGCACCACTTGGACTTTAACCTTACACCTGATTATTTTCTAAGTTTCAGCCATGTCAGTACTCTTGTAAAGCTGCACCACTTGGATTTTAACCTTACACCTGATTATTTTGTAGGCTGCAGCCATGTCAATACTATTGTAAAGCTGCACCACTTGGACTTTAACCTTACACCTGATTATTTTCTAAGTTGCATCCATGTCTGTACTATTGTAAAGCTGCACCACTTGGACTTTAACCTTACGCCTAATTATTTTTTAAACTGCAGCCATGTCAGTACTATTGTATAGTTGTACCCGACGAAAACACTAGATGGAAACAACACAAAGATGCTGCATGCTATCTTGAACAACTGCTAAAAGCAGCACCCTATTAAACAGCAGCTGTACGATCACTTACTCCCATCTTGCAAACTATCCAATTTAATCGACTGTGACATGCTAAGCACTGCTAGAAAAGTAAGGGCAAACTCATAATCAACACTCTCCTATGGTTTTATTTAAGATTGAGCAACTAAATTATTTGACTTTATCTGGGAGAAAAAAAGAAGCCCCCCCCCAAGAAAAAGGAGAAAAGATATTAAGAACTGGGATCAGATCCCCCTCACGCCAAGGGATAAGATTCAAAACAATCCAACGAGTCTACTATTAGATTAGTATATGATTCTTACATATATAAATGAAAATAAGACATATTTGGTTCAAGTAAAAATCCATGTTAGTACTATTGTATGGAATTTAACAAAACATCAACTAAAAACGCTATATGAGAACTACACCAGGATGCTGCATGCTTTTCTGAACAAATCCTGGAAGTAGTACTGTACGCCCATTTATCTCCCATCTCACAAAATATCCAAGACGAACAATACATACTGATCCCTGCAGGAGAAATAAAAAGAATTCATAAGCAACATTTTCCCATGGACTTCCATAGATAAACACATCAGTTTTAGTAGACCAGAAAAAAATTGCATTCATCTGTTGTGTGCGGACAATGAATGGCATATAGAAGACTTACCAAAAGAGATGGCTGATAGGGTCGGGTGGCAAGAGAAAGTCAAGGGAATCCGTGCTGTCAGCATACCTTGATGATGATGATGATGATGATGATGATGATGATGATGATGATTATCATGATCTTGGTTATTGTCATTATAGCCTCAACGTTTCAACGATATAGAATTTCTCCTTAAAATTACCGACACAGACACCTAAAGAAAAGAATACAATGACGAAAGCGTTGCGAAAAGTTTGTAACTAAAACAACACAACTGTGTACACAACTCCGAATATGTTCGTGAATAATAATCATATGATACGCACCATTGCTCGGTTTTGAATGAACAACAGAAGATTTCTTAGAAAACTGCTTTCTTCCCAAAAGTATATTAGAAAGAGAAAGCAAGGTTCACTAAGGCTGAAATTCAAAGATACAGCAAGACAAAATATAAAGAGACGGAATATTGACCCGGGAAATAACAGCAAATTACAAATAAGACGCTCACTTGGAAAAGCAAGTTATAACGATGGAGACTGATTATCCATGAAACAGTCATCGTTGACTCAACAACTACAAATGATAATGATGACCTTATTTACATTTATATATATATATATATATATATATATATATATATATATATATATATTGCAATCAGTCAATTAACTCTCGACTGAAAAAAAGGAATTAAAAAAACGTGGGGATATTTGCATTTTGTAAGCACCGACTGAAACTATTACTACCTCCTCCTTAAGGCTGGAAGGAGGCGGTCACGGTCGGTGCTTAAAAATTAACGAAAAACAGTTACAGTCTACAGAAGCATCTGACGATTGATTTTACTTCGTGAAATTGACAGTTATGCAAAAGGAAATTTGACGACCTTGATTTTAAATGTTTTTAAAAGTTTATTTTTAAAGTTTCTAAAAAGCGATTTTGATTATCAGTCTGCATCTGACTATATATATATATATATATATATCATCATCATCAAGTCACGCAGCTGGCACGGATTTCCCTGACACACCTCTCTCTCTCTCTCTTTCTCTCTCTCTCTCTATATATATATATATATATATTATCCGTTGCTCCCGGCAGGTCTTCTAGTCTATATCTTGTGTCCATACAGAGTTGTTGTAGGTATGTTAGTGGCTCTCTCAATCTAGTGCACACGTTCACCTACCTCGGAAGTAGCGTCTCAACAATTGAAAATGATATCAATATGCGACTAGCGAAGGAATGGACTGTTATCGATAGGTTATCGATCATATGGAAGTCAAACCCATCCGATAAAATAAAACGCAATTTTTTCCAAGCAGCAGTCGTGTTCATACTACTATATGGATTCACTACATGGACACTGACGAAATGTATAAAGAAAAAGCTAGACGGTTACTGCTCAAGAATGCTACGAGCTATATTGAACAAATCCTGGAAGCAACATCCTACAAAACAATAGGTGTATGGCCACTTACCTTCCATCTCTAAAACCATCCAAATAAGACGGACAAAACATGCATGACACTGCTGGAGAAGTAAGGACGAACTTATAAGTGACATTATCCAATGAACCCCTTCACACGGACTTGCAAGTGTTGGACAGCTAACTCGAATTTCTCAACAACAGTTCTGGAGAGACTCAGGATGTAGTCTAGAAGACCTGCTGGAAGCGACGGATGATAGAGATGAATGGCAAGAGAGTGTCATGGAAATTCGTGCTAGCAGCACGATATGATGATGATGATGATAGATAGATAGATAGATAGATAGATAGATAGATAGATAGATAGATAGATAGATAGATAGATCTTCACAAACTTCTAACATGATGAGATATCTGAGACTGATTATGAATGTCATATGAAAAGACAAAGCCTCAAAGCTAGAACCATTAAGACAAGAAGGCTCTCCCATAAATGAAGTGTATGATCATGGAGAAGAAAATAAGAATGTTTAGTCACATTCAAAGAGAAATTTATAATCATAGGAACGATGGAGACGGATTACCCATTGAACTGTCATCTTCTATTCGACAGACAGTAAATTATCATGAATTATAATGATATATCTACCACTTTACTGTTTTTCATAAGTAGTGACATCGTCATTATTCTTAATTATTATTAACTTTATCTTCCAATTGTTGCAACATTTTTTGTGATCATACCATCCTGCATAAGTATATTCCAAGGCCAATCGAATTTTATTTCATTAGTAATAGGAAGGTTAGTTTAATTTAGTTTGGTTTGGTTTGGTTTGGTTTTATGGCACATCAACCATAGTAGGTTCTTTAATGCTAAATCTATTTTATACATATAAACAGTTCTATTTCAAATAATTCAGTTTAGCATAAGTACACAGTTTACTTCACTTTGGCTCATAGATAGGACCCTATCGCATTATACCACTCCGGGACAGAGTGAACCTGAGAGCGACGGCAATCAAGGGGGCACTTCGCATTCCCCAAAACTCCAGCATCCAGATTGTTTCTTGTTACATCCAGGACACTCGTTCAAGGAGTCTTACCCCTCTGCAGAGAAACAACCGGTGTATTCTACAGGGCACTAGGAAGGCAAGGAATTAAAAGAAAAATACTGGTACACAATTTAAGGAAATCCTAGAAAGTTCATCTTTATGAATGAATGCAATAGATCAAGTTAATGATCACTGCTCAAATACTTTTAAAAAGGAATTTGAAAATTTTGAAAAACACTCTAAATATGATATGAAGGCCCTCAGGGGGTTCAGAATGCACTTAGTGTATCCCCCCCCCCCCAGCAGGTAAGAACACACCCCAAAAAAAGGTGTCCAAGGTGTAATATTATACTGCATCTGGTGATAAAGCTCCAATTTTGGAAATTTGGTGAGTATGAAGTTTTTCTTTATTGCCATTACTCCTCGGTCTATCCTGACCCAGAGCAAAAGCACCTGTTAGAGTCCCATCAATGGATCAAATAGATCTGTATACAAATTATTTGTATTAAGTTGGAATACTTGATATCATGTAACCGTGCACAAAAAAGACTTTTCAGAAACTACATAACAAATTTAGATATAAATGAGCGCAATTCCCTAACCTCTTGGCATAAATTAATCCCTGACGGGTTGACATGCCGTTAAAATCAGTCAATTAATCTGATATGCCGAATAACTTCGTAGGAAAAACTTAAAATATAATCTCAGGATAAAAAAAAATCGATATAGGATTGTATGAAAGACCAAAACCAAGATAAGTAGATAAATATTGTAAATCTTATTTAATGATTCTGCGAGTCTTTGTTTGCGTTAAAGCAATGTAAGAGTGATGTGGTCATTTACTTAACTTAGTTTGGGGAAAAAAAGCCACAGGTACGACAGGTAACCAATGAGAAACAAACTCACGAGCAGGTGTCTGATAGTCTACCTCTCAAACCCTTACACTACACGAGGCACCCATTGTGGTTTAGGAGAACAAATTTGTGTTGTTAATGTGATACGTTCTGGAGTTTAGCAAAATGAATGGTTATTGATTACAGAATACCTAAATCGATTATACTGATCCAAATTTGTTTTACATGAAAAGTTATCAACTGATCTTGATATGTACTTACAACATATTTCTATGTCAAGACACTTACACAGCCTGAGTGTATTTTTATCCTACTTTTGTCGCAACAAAAAAAAAAAAAGAAATTGAGATAAGAATCAAGTCAAACGTTTTCAGTTAACTGCCTATCTTGTATTCTGAGATGAACATAATGCAATAAATATTACTGACAATGAACGCTCCTCGGGACAGAAATGTATCTAATATTATTTCTAATGTGAGTTTGCTTCGTTGGAAATTGTATCTAGAAATTGAATTAAGATTTTGGTGACTTCACAAATGCTATTCGATTATTAAAAAGGTGAAATGGAATCGAATGGAAAGTGTCGCATTATTTCAAGATATGGTTGGAGATGGCTCTTCACAACTACACGTATAAGTAAACTATACATTACTATATAAGCTGTTTGCATTTCACTTCGCACTAATGCTCTTACGAAAGGCATGAATCCATCAATATTCCAAGGGGTAAATAGAGGAGCACATTAATTTCTTTAGTCTTGTTGTGGCAACCAGTTTAGAAGATGGAAAATTCTGATTACAAATCAGGTTTACTCTGCTTAAAAATTGACATTGTGTCACATCCTGCTCGTGGCTGGGTAATAGATACTTTACCATGACTGTTTTTAGAAGAGATAAAGTTGCAATTTGTATTGAAAATTATCCTTCCGGATTGGTTGCCTACGACCACGGCTAGAGAGGTAATTTACTAAGCTTTTTGCTTAGATATGGCACAAGGTCATATGAAAGGGGCACCCAATGAGACTCGAACTCACTCGTGTAGATTTGCTAGTCGAGCTCGCTAACCATTACACCACCAGAGGTGCCTCCTTGCTATTTTAACCATGGTTTAGAATAGAAGTAGATTCATGCCTTTCCTGAGGATCATTAGAGCAAAGTGAGGTTTTCTCATTCATTCCATTTACAGCACTGGGATTCATTTCGTCATTAAACAGCATTCTTTTTTTCATTATACAATACATATTCTCTATTTCAAGTAGTTAAAATGTTTCAGTTTAAAATTAGTGTTTATCTTTAGGAGAAAAATTTAAATTTCAACATAAAAATAAAAATATATGATTTTATTCACTAAACTATATATTAAGTTAGGGAATTAAAAAATACATATAAATACTGTAAAATAAAATGAAGACAAAATAGAATGTATGAATGAACATGACGTGACACGATAAAAGAACCTTGTCCAGTCGGCTGGGGCTGTAGAATACACCAACTGCATCTCTACAGAGTGGTAAGACTCCCCGCCAACGAGTGTCCTGTAGCCCAGTCGGCTGGGGCTGTAGAATACACCGACTGCTTCTCTGCAGACGGGTAAGACTTCCCCAACGAGTGTCCTGGATACGATACTAAACAATCTGATGGTGAAGTTCCTATGATGCTTGAGCTTTGGTGAATGCAGAGTACCCCTTCATTGCCATCGCTCCAAGGTCCACTCTTGCCGAGAGTGGTAGCACCTGATAGGGTCCTATCTATGGGACAAATTGAACTAAACTGCGTATTTATGCAAAACTCAATTGCTCAAAATAGAACTGTTTTGAAATTTAAACTGCGTACTTATGCTTAACTGAATTCTTTGAAATGGAACTGTTTTTGTATGCTAAACTGAACTGTTTGAAATAGAACAGTTTTTTATATTTAACTGTGTGTAAACAAAAACTATTCTTATACTAAATTGAAATGTTTGCATTAGAAATGTTTGACTTGACTGAATAGTTTGAAATTGAAATATTTTTGACAGTTAAACTGTGTACTTATGATAAACTGAATTGTTCGAAATGGAACTGTTTATTTGAACCTACAAAGGTTGATATGCCATAAAACCCAACAAACAAACAAGCTAAAGAAATCAATTTCTAACGTTTAGAGTAAAAAGGATAAACGTTAAACGAGTCCACACTATACATATAGTGTTCAATCCCAGGCCGAGTCATACCAAAGACTCAAAAAATAGTAATCCTTGCTAAACACTCAGCATTATAAGAGACGGATCAAGGGTAAGTGGAGCAATTCAGGGAAAGGAGTGGCGACCTTCCCTAAAGCTCAGTGTAGTAGCTATTGAAAAGGAAGCCTTTGGGTCGCCCTCGATTACGGTCAGTCAACTAATACATATATATATATATATATATATAGTGTGTGTGTGTGTGTGTGTGTGTGTGTGTGTGTGTGTGTGTGTGTGTGTGTGTGTGTGTGTGTTAACTTGTGACAATTATTCAACGTTAATTAGCTAAATACTAAGCTATGAAATTTTAAGATAATTTCACATTTTTTTATTTAAATCAAATTTTGTTATTCATTTTTCAAAAACTAAAACTAGCACTGTAAAAACGATCTCATTTTTTTTTGTCATTTCAGTATTAATCTTAATTTTTCATCTTAATTTTGTTATATGTGTAGCTGAAAAGGAAATTTTTATGTAAAGGCAACCTGGTCTCACTACTACCATTCCATTTCCAAGAGTGTTAAAGCTAAATAAAATGCTAACAGCTTCGTCCAGGATTAGAACTCGTGTCGTCGCGTCCATTTCTTACGACAGTAACCACGGCATATATGTGTGTTCGTAGTGCAGTGGAGACTTGCATTCCTGACAAATAATAAACTATAAACAACTATGCAGGACACTCAACCACAAGTTTATATCGAACATTGCCTATCATCTCTCAAACTAGAATGCCACATGAAACTATCTAAATCAAGACGGACAACTGCAATCCTCTGGTTGACAATGATACATGATATAAAGATTCATCTGTAAAAAGAGATTGAAGATAATGGAAGCAATTATTATAAAAGCTCTTTTTTTAATTAAAAATTTCAAAAACAAAAGATAAAAATGAAACCATTTCTTTTGAACATCGCCATAATGTTCTGGTCGTGTTAGACAATTAAAACATATTTATAATTAGTATCAGCATGCACAATTTTCACACATCAATATAAATTTCAATACAGCAAACAATATGTTCATATATGGCTCAATTTCTAACAGCACTTCTTGGAAATGGTTAATAGTTTATCCAAATATTCTTGGAATGAACTATCATTTGAATAGACCATGCATAAACATTGTCCTAAAAAATTTCTGTTTCACATTTACAAGAAAAAAATAAAATTAAAAAACTTACGAGATACTCATTGTCAGTCATTTTTAATGAATTATAAATCAAAGTACATTGCATAGATAGATAGATAGATAGATAGGGATATGACATATATGCATCCATATATATATATATATATATATATACAATGATACATACATCCACATAATGGTTAGAGTGTTCGCTATGTTTCGGGGGAGCGGGGTTCAATCCCAGGTCGAGTCCTACCAAAGACTCAAAAAATCGTACTAGATACCACCTTGCCTAATACTCAGCATTACAAGGTACGGATCAAGGAGAAGTGGAGCAATCCAGGGAAAGGAGTAGCGCCCTCCTCTACACCTCTGTGCAGTAGCTATTGAAAAGGGAACATTCGAGTCGCCCTCGACAACGGTCGACCAACTTAATAATATATATATCGATACACGATGCAAATATAGGTATTTTACATAATTAATATTTTTCAAGATAATCTTCCTTGTCAATGTAACGCTTTTCCATAGACTGATCATTCTACAATGAAAATTTCAGATCATAATTCAGGTAATAACAGTCAGTTGGGAAGTAATTAATCTAGCAATATATATATATATATATACTTTTCAATGAATCTGTTGTGGTCATCTCAGCGTATAATTTAAATTTATATCACTGAATTAACGATTCTTTATTAAGGTCTAGTACACTGACTTCGCGCGTAATTTCATGGAAATTCTATCCTCGTTTATGTGTAGTTTAATTACACACCATCTTGTCAGTTAATTTAAATCTTGCATCATTGAATTAACGCTTCATTCGTGGAAAGTTGTGACTAAAACAAAGGATTATAAGAAGAGACAGTATCCTGGTTTGGCTTTCTCACAATGTGACTGAAAAACTAACCATGACCGTTGATATTGTTAAACACTGCTGGTACGTTCTGTATTAGTAGTTATGATACTTTGGCGCCTAAAACATGCCTAATAGTAGACATATCATCAGATGAAGGTTCTGTTGGCCTCGCTACTGTTTCCTTTTTTTGTTACTGCAGCATATGTATATTATTAACAATTCTTCCCTTCCTAGGTTCTTCACTCACCTGATGGAGACACCGACACCAGGAGTCTTTAAAGGAAAAACATTAGCCCCACATTTTATAATATGCCAAGACTACGTACAATGAACGTCAATTGATCTAATAAAGAAAATGGTTTCACATAAAAAAAAAACGAGAAGAAGCAGATGATATCCGGTTGAAACTATGAGAAATGCAGATTTCGCTGATTTAGCACTTCTCTCAAATATACCTGCACAACCTGAATGTCTGCTATATAGCCTCGAGCAAGCATCAAGAGGCATTGGCCTCTACGTGAACACAAATAAGACAGATTTCATATATTTTACAAAGGAAGGAGTCATTTCCACTTAGAGTGGCAGATCTCTAAAATTAGTACACAAGTTCACATGCCTCGACAGCAGTATCTCATCTACTGAATGCAATGTCAGCATACGTACAGGAAAGGTGTGAACTACTATTGACAGGTTATCGATCATACCGAAATCTTATCTCGCTGATAAAATAAAACGGGATTTCTTCCAAGTTATGGCTTGGCTAATTCGGCACGACAATATATATATGTATATATATATATATATATATATATATATATATATATATATATATATATTAGTTTTTATATATATCTAATAACATAGATGGTTATCTGTGTCCACCATTGTGTGTATATATATATACATATACATATATATATATATGTATATATATATATTAGTTTTTATATATATCTAATAACATAGATGGTTATCTGTGTCCCCCATTGTGTGTATATATATATATATATATATATATATATATATATATATATATATATATATATTAGATATATATATTTAATTCATGGAATATAGACTGCGACCTCTGGGTTTCATGGAGTTTTTTTTACAAAATAACAATCATCAGTCAGTTAAGTTATTATTATATAAGAGCTCTATCCTAGATATTGAGAACTCTCTATATTATATTGCACTTGGTTCGACACAAACTCACAAAGTGATTTAGTGACAACCAACATTGTTATAATATATATATATATATATATATATATATATATATATATATATATATATATATATATATATATAGTATTTGAACAGTATCCATGTACTTTGGTTATCGGCTTCTTTCTTACACTGAATTCCAATCCTGACCATAAGTCTGTAAGGATACGGTTGATAATTATCTCCCTTACATAATTTACATGTCCATAAGGGGACCGTAAGGTGTCGTGTGACAATCTCAGAAACCCCTTCACGGCCTCTATTTGCTTCTGTCCTTTAAACTGTTGAGACGTTGTCTTTGACCCGGCGAGGAATGTTACCAATACTTATCAAGTAAGTTGTTTTCCATTTTTATACCCCTCCCACTTATTTCTTGTTCATAGAATGAGTATAGTTTTATATGTTGGAACACATTCGTGCACTTCTTCTTTTGATATCACTGGTATGAATATTGTGCATATCAAATGTTCTTGAGTGTGTAAATGGGTTTATCTTTTCTGTCTTTCTGTTAAGTTTGTATGTGTATATATTACGGATATATGGATACTAATATTGATCCTTGGCGAGTGAGGACTGAACTGAAACTGTTCCCTATCCACAAGTATTCCAATAAGGCTCTTTTTAAAACTTCACATTGAGACAATCATCCTTAAAATAACAAGTATCTATTGACAGCTGAAACATGTGTCGTAAAACGAAAGATTATAAATATGAAAATTTAATACATTTGTGGGCTTCTCCTAATGTATAAGAAATTTTTTTTTTAAATCATTTATTTCGTAAATTTATCAATATTATTGTGGTGAAACGGTTATCTTTGTAAGAAATGGAATTGGTGGCCTGATTTCAAATCCTTGACAAGGTTGCTTGCGTTTCGCTATGCGATAATGCCCTTGTGAAAGGCATGAAACGATCTGTTCTCTATACATATGCTGCAGTAAAAAACAAAGGAAACAGCAGCGAGGTCAACAGAACCTTCTCTCTAGTTGGAAATACGGGGGTTTTTTTAGCCTCCATTGGGCAAACAGTTTAGGAGAAAGAAAACTCTAAACCCAAACAAGCTCAACTTCGCTTGAAAATTGACTTTAAGTCAAATTCTGCCCGTAGCGGAAGGGTTGGGAAAATATTAACATTATTTTCCTCTTCCGTCTGAATTTGCTGTTCGAATCGAGATTAAAAAAAAAAATTTTAACAGTATTCCGAATTTTCAGTATATATGTATAATTCAGTATTTATTAGATGATTTGTTGTTTTTAAACCCTTGTTAGGTTATTTAGTGCCGAAGTCAGTCTTATTTTTTAGAAAGCTAGTTCCTAGTAAGTAATAATAATAATCAATTGTTAACAATTATAGCTTAAAGAAACTATTCTTAATATAAATCATTTTTACACGGATATGCGGTTTCAAACCGGGCCATTGGCCTAATGAGTAGATTGTTTGCCAATGGTCTGGGAGACCGGGGTTCAATCCCAGGTCGAGTCATACCAAAGACTCAAAAAATGGTACTTGATGCCGCCTGGCTTAACACTCAGCATTATAAGGTACGGATCAGGGGTAAAGTGGAGCAATCCAGGGAATAGAGTAGCTATTGAAAAGGGAGCCTTCGAGTCACCATCGACTATGGTCACCAAGTTTACTTATGCGGTTTCAAGTGTGTCTGTATTCATAATATTTTTAGCATATGCGATAGCGTATCCATATCATGCGGCAGGTGACAGGTGAAACCTCATCCCTTCTGAAGCAGGCCTAAACTATGGGAAAAGAGCAGAAAATCAAACGGGAGTTCGTTGATTTAAGAGATTTAGTTGGATTCGATAAACCGGTTGGGATTCAGACGTGAAGAGAAGTAGTTGAATGATTTGAAACATAAGTGAAACTGCCACCTCTTCTTGGTGGTGGGGAGGAAAAACAGCAGCTTGTGAATGAAAGGGTGATTTTTTTCTCCATCAACCGAGCAAAATCACAAGACATCTTCCTTTTTGAAACTAATCCAAAGAATAATGTAACAATGTAACGATTGGAAATAAACACGAGTGTTTTTGAAAATAACATGTTTATCATTCCTTCCTGCAATAGGGATCAGGTGACAACTTTTTTCTGGAGACCGTCGAAAGGATTTCGCATACAGTTATATGGATTCACTACCGAATATCTATAACTTATACACAATAATATGGTTTCAAGTATTTCAAGCAAATATATGGGTCCAAGTATTTAAAGGAATTATATGGTTTCGAGTATTTCAAGCAAATATGTATTTCCAAGTATTTGAAGCAATTATATTTTTCCTAGTATTTCAAGCAAATATATGGTTTCAAGTATTTCAAACAATTATATATTTCATAGTATTTCAAGCAAATATATGGTTTCAAGTATTTAAAGCAATTATATGTTTTAAGTATTTCAAGAAATATATGATTCCAAGTATTTCAAACAATTATATGGTTCCAAGTATTTAAAGCAATTATATGGTTCCAATTATTTCAAGCAATTATATGATTTTAAGTATTTCAAACAATTATATGGTTTTAAGTATTTCAAGCAATTATATGGTTTCAAGTATTTCAAGCAATTATATGGTTTCAAGTATTTCAAGCAATTATATGGTTTTAAGTATTTCAAACAATTATATGGTTTTAAGTATTTCAAGCAATTATATTGTTCCAAGTATTTCAAGCAATTATGTGGTTTTAAGTATTTCAAATAATTATATGGTTTCAAGTATTTCAAACAATTATATGGTTTCAAGTATTTCAAGCAATTATATGGTTTGAAGTATTTCAAGTCAATATATGGTTCCAAGTATTTAAAGTAATATGTTTCAAGTTTTTCAAGTTAATATATGGGTCCAAGTATTTTAAAAAATAATACATTTCTTCGTATTTCAAGCTAATATATTGTTACAAGTATTTAATGCAATTATATGGTTTTAAATATTTCAAGCAAATATATGGTTCCAATTATTTCAAAAAATTTTATGTTTCCCAGTATTTCAAGCAAATATATAGGTCCAAGTATTTAAAGCAATTATATGGTTTTAAATATTTCACACAAATACATGGTTCCAATTATTTCAAAAAATTTTATGTTTCCCAGTATTTCAAGCAAATATATAGGTCCAAGTATTTAAAGCAATTATATGGTTTTAAGTTCTCAAAGATAATAAAATGAGACACATAAATTGCTCTGGGACTTATAGATTTAAACAGAGCCTTCTCACTTAGAAAACAGAACTTAGTCATAATTAACAAGAATGAAAGAACTAGTCGTTTAGTAGATTTTTTCCATGTCAAAGCTTAAAATTCGAAATCAGAGAAAGAATCGAAGTAATCCAGACCATAATTCTGTCAAAATTAGCTTGAATATTTACAAGATTTCTGGGAAGTTTGGGAAACTTATTTTTACTCAGATTTCAGTGCAAAAACAACCCGTCAGAGAGCTGGTGGGAAAAAATTTGGTAGAGTTAAAATTATCATGTTTGATTTGGTTTGTTTGAATTGAATGGCATATCAATCTTTGTAGGTTATTTAACACCAAATCCATTTTTATACAAATTAACAGATCTATTTCAAACAATTCAGTTTAGTACACAGTTTAATTGTCAAAAACATTTCAATTTCTAGTTATTCATGTTAATCAAACAGTTCTAATTTAAACAATTCAGTTTAGTATAAGTATAGATTTTGTTTACACACAGTTAAATGTCAAAACATTTCTATTTCAAACAATTCAGTTTAGCGAAAGTACAGTTTCAATGTCAAAAACAGTTCCACTTCAAAAAATTCAGTTTAGCATGCAAAAACAGTTCCATTTCAAACAACTCAATTTAGCAAATGTAAGTATACAATTTAATTGTCAAAACGTTTCTATTTCAAGCTATTCAGTTTAGTCAAACAATTCTAATTCAAACAATTCTAAATCAAACAATTCAGTTTAGTATAAGAATAGTTTTAGTCCACACAGAGTTAAATGTAAAAACAGTTCTGTTTCAAACAGTTCAGTTTAGCATCAGTACGCAGTTTAGTTCTATTTGACCCACAGATAGGACCCTATCAGGTGCTACAACTCCTGGACTAAGTGGACCTGGAAGCGATGGCAAGCTCCAGCATTACAGGAACCTCACCATCAGATTGTTTAATGACACTAGTTGGGGTGAGTCGGTGTATTCTATATCCCCTGCCGACTGGGCATATACTCATTTGTAAACAACAATAAGTTCTTGTAACTAATTTTAATAAAAATAATTTACTCAGATTTATATGATTTCAAGTATTCCTATATCATTATCATCATCATGTCGAGCTGCTAGCACGGATTTCCATGACTTTCTCTAGCTATAAGTCTCTATGATCCATGGCTTCTGGCCGGTCTTCTAGACTACATCCTGTGTCCGTACAGAGCTGTTATAGATAGGGTCTAGTTGGTCGTCCAACGCTTGCACATCCATGTTAAGTGGTCACTTGTGAGTTCGCTCTAACATCTCAAGCAGTGTATTGTTCGCCTTATTTGGATGGTCTTTGAGATGGATGGTACTATTTACCAACCCCTCCGCTCAGGCAGGATATGACACAAGGTCAATTTTTAAGCGGAGTTTAACAGGTTTGAATTCAGAGTTTTCCTTCTCCTAGACTAGTTGCCTAACCAAGGCTGAAGAACCTAGTCTGTCCTACTATTTACCCATAGCTGGAGGGAGAATAATTGGATTCATACCTTTCCCAAGGGTATTAGTGCTATGTGAAATGCAATCAGTCTCGTCCAGGATTTGAACTCGTATCGCCGTGTTCATTTCCCTACGGTGATAACGACTACACCACGGGCACCTTTGAGATGGATGGTAGGTGGCCATCCCCTACCTACCTCCCATTCCTATATAACACTAACATGTAAGTTGGCCACCTTAGTCGAGGGTGACCCGAAGGCTCCTTTTCAATAGCTACTACACCAATGTGTAGGGGAAGGCGCTAATCCTTTCCCTGGATTGCTCCACTTTACCCTTGATCCTTACCTTATAATGCTGAGTGTTAAGCAAGGTGACATCAAGTACCATTTTTTGAGTCTTTGGTGTGACTGGACCTGGGATTGAACCCCAGTCTCCGGGACTATTGGCGAACACTCTACTCATTAGGCCAACGGATCTATTTTAGCCATTGATGGGACCTAAATAACTTCGGGACTAATAACATCAATGAGGGGACTTCTTACCCCTTAGAGCTCAGGAACTAGACTCGCACCACTGGATGCATTTTAGTAACATATTTTGGACACTCCTTTTTGGTAGGATCATAACCCTCTGTAATCGGTGTTGTTCTCGGCTTCGCCGACTGTGCGATGTATGTGTTTAGATATGTGACCATGCTTGTATTCATGTTGCTGTTTGCTAGCGTTTTTAAATGCGTTTCTGTGTTAGTATCATCATCATCATCATATCGTGCCGCTAGCACGGATATCCCTGACTATCTCCCGCCACTTCTCCCTATCATTCATCGCCTCCGGCAGATCCTCAGGACTACATCCCGTATCCTCACATAGCTGCTGTATGTATGTTCGAGCTGGTCGTCCAGCTTTTGCTCGGCCATATGTGGGGGTCCAAAGGAGTACATCACTGATGAGCTCGTCCCTGCTTCTCCAGCAGTGTCCTGCATGTCTGGTTTATCTAACTTGGATAGTTTTCGTGATGGGAGGCAGGTGGCTGTATAGTTGATGCTTTGTGGGATGTTGCCGCCAGGACCTGTGCTAGTATACAATTCACTTAAAAGCTAACATTCCGATAAAGCCAATCTCGTTACACGCGTTTAGTAAAGAGAAACGGTCAATTACTAGAAATGAGAGAAAGAGGGTGGAAACGGTGTGATTGGGAGGCGTGCGTACAAGCATGTAAGTAGGTGTGGATGTGAGTGTGGGTGACTATCATTTCTGAATTCTATTCTTGTTTCTCTTTGTGTTTACTCATCCTAGTGTGGCCTGTCTGGTAAAATAAAAAGATATTAAAATCATACGGTTTTCTTCCCTCCTACCCTCTGCTTGAGATGATGACCTGAACATTTCTCCTCTCTTTATCTTGCCTTGCCCGGATACGGTGCGTCCCAGTGCGATGGAATCATTTGATATGTAAAGCGGGATATTTTGTACTCACACACCCACATATCTTCGACCGGGACTAATGTCTGCTTCTGAGAATCATCGAAAATTACTGAGGTAGCATTGTGGTAACGAGCTGTTTGTGTTTCGTAATAAATCAGACATTATTGTATAAAGTTATTATATCTCAGAACATATTACAATTTGGGCCACATAAATATATATACTTCAGCTACGATTGTCATCGTAAACATGTTGACAGGTTTTTGACGCTATAGAGTTTCCATAGACTTCTAACTTTCTTTTATTTATTTATTATTTTTCTTTTTTCTTTTTTAAATCGTATGGCTCATACTAAAAAAATTAATAGGACTCAGTGTATGAATTTTCTTTGGGAATATGCTTTTAGGTGAGAGTAGTGGATAAAATGTTAGTATGAATGTAACTTAGGGAGATAGAAATAAATAAAAAAGGAGTGTACGTAAAAAAAGGAGAGGGGTTTATATAGACAAGTAAGTGTATGTGGGTGAATGTTTGTGTCTGAATATGAACAGATGCAAATACCCTTATGTGGCCGAATATGCGGGATTTCTTGTATAGATATATCAACCAAATCTACATTACATTTATAGTGACATATACAAGTATATATATGTATATATTTTGTGCTAGGGTGTGTGTTCATAACTTTATAAAGAGTGAATTTAAATGCGTCTATGCATGTAACTATGTGTACCTACCAATTTACTAGTATGTATGTATATGTGTTTATGTATGTGACTATGTCTATTCACCTAAGATTATTTGTCCAAGAATATAAAAGGAATCTAGGCCAATGTGTACCTACCAATTTACTAGTATGTATGTATATGTGTTTATGTATGTGACTATGTCTATTCACCTAAGATTATTTGTCCAAGAATATAAAAGGAATCTAGGCCAATGTGTACCTACCAATTTACTTGTATGTATGTATATGTGTTTATATATGTGACTATGTCTATTCACCTAAGATTATTTGTCCAAGAATATAAAAGGAATCTAGGCCAATGTGTACCTACCAATTTACTAGTATGTATGTATATGTGTTTATATATGTGACTATGTCTATTCACCTAAGATTATTTGTCCAAGAATATAAATGGAATCTAGGCCAATGTGTACCTACCAATTTACTAGTATGTATGTATATGTGTTTATATATGTGACTATGTCTATTCGCCTAAGATTATTTGTCCAAAAATATAAAAGGAATCTAGGCCAATGTGTACTTACCAATTTACTAGTATGTATGTATATGTGTTTATATATGTGACTATGTCTATTCGCCTAAGATTATTTGTCCAAAAATATGAAAGGAATATAGGCCAATGTGTACCTACCAAATTACTAGTATGTATGTATATGTGTTTATATATGTGATTATGTCTATTCGCCTAAGATTATTTGTCCAAGGATATAAAAGGAAATATAGGTCAATGTGTACCTACCAATTTACTAATATGTATGTATATGTGTTTATATATGTGACTATGTCTATTCGCTTAAGATTATTTATCCAAGAATATAAAAGGAATCTAGCCAATGTGTACCTACCAATTTACTAATATGTATGTATATGTGTTTATATGTGTGACTATGTCTATTCACCTATATTATTTGTCCAAGAATATAAAAGGAATCTAGGCCAATGTGTACCTACCAATTTACTAGTATGTATGTATATGTGTTTATGTATGTGACTATGTCTATTGGCCTAAGATAATTTGTCCAAGAATATAAAAGGAATCTAGGCCAATGTGTACCTACCAATTTACTAGTATGTATGTATATGTGTTTATATATGTGACTATGTCTATTCACCTAAGATTATTTGTCCAAGAATATAAAAGGAATCTAGGCCAATGTGTACCTACCAATTTACTAGTATGTATGTATGTGTTTATATATGTGACTATGTCTATTCACCTAAGATTATTTGTCCAAGAATATAAAAGGAATCTAGGCCAATGTGTACCTACCAATTTACTAGTATGTATGTATATGTGTTTATATATGTGACTATGTCTATTCGCCTAAGATTATTTGTCCAAGAATATAAAAGGAATCTAGGCCAATGTGTACCTACCAATTTAATAGTTTGTATGTATATGTGTTTATATATGTGACTATGTCTATTCGCCTAAGATTATTTGTCCAAGAATATAAAAGGAATCTAGGCCAATGTGTACCTACCAATTTACTAGTATGTATGTATATGTGTTTATGTATGTGACTATGTCTATTCGCTTAAGATTATTTGTCCAAGGATATAAAAGGAATCTAGGTCAATGTGTACCTCCCAATTTACTAATATGTATGTATATGTGTTTATATGTGTGACTCTGTCTATTCACCTAAGATTATTTGTCCAAGAATATAAAAGGAATCTAGGCCAATGTGTACCTACCAATTAACTAGTATGTATGTATATGTGTTTATATATGTGACTATGTCTATTCACCTAAGATTATTTGTCCAAGAATATAAATGGAATCTAGGCCAATGTGTACCTACCAATTTACTAGTATGTATGTATATGTGTTTATATATGTGACTATGTCTATTCGCCTTAGATTATTTGTCCAAAAATATAAAAGGAATCTAGGCCAATGTGTACCTACCAATTTACTAGTATGTATGTATATGTGTTTATATATGTGACTATGTCTATTCACCTAAGATTATTTGTCCAAGAATATAAAAGGAAACTAGGCCAATGTGTACCTACCAATTTACTAGTATGTATGTATGTGTTTATATATGTGACTATGTCTATTCACCTAAGATTATTTGTCCAAGAATATAAAAGGAATCTAGGCCAATGTGTACCTACCAATTTAATAGTTTGTATGTATATGTGTTTATATATGTGACTATGTCTATTCGCCTAAGATTATTTGTCCAAGAATATAAAAGGAATCTAGGCCAATGTGTACCTACCAATTTACTAGTATGTATGTATATGTGTTTATGTATGTGACTATGTCTATTCGCCTAAGATTATTTGTCCAAGGATATAAAAGGAATCTAGGTCAATGTGTACCTCCCAATTTACTAATATGTATGTATATGTGTTTATATGTGTGACTCTGTCTATTCACCTAAGATTATTTGTCCAAGAATATAAAAGGAATCTAGGCCAATGTGTACCTACCAATTTACTAGTATGTATGTATATGTGTTTATATATGTGACTATGTCTATTCGCCTAAGATTATTTGTCCAATAATATAAAAGGAATCTAGGCCAATGTGTACCTATTAATTTACTAGTATGTATGTATATGTGTTTATATATGTGACTATGTCTATTCACCTAAGATTATTTGTCCAAGAATATAAAAGGAATCTAGGCCAATGTGTACCTACCAATTTACTAGTGTGTATGTATATGTGTTTATATATATGACTACGTCTATTCACCTAAGATTATTTGTCCAAGAATATAAAAGGAATCTAGGCCAATGTGTACCTACCAATTTACTAGTATGTATGTATGTGTTTATATATGTGACTATGTCTATTCACCTAAGATTATTTGTCCAAGGATATAGAAGGAATATAGGTCAATGTGTACCTCCCAATTTACTAATATGTATGTATATGTGTTTATGTATGTGACTATGTCTATTCGCCTAAGATTATTTGTCCAAGGATATAAAAGGAATCTAGGTCAATGTGTACCTCCCAATTTACTAATATGTATGTATATGTGTTTATATGTGTGACTCTGTCTATTCACCTAAGATTATTTGTCCAAGAATATAAATGGAATCTAGGCCAATGTGTACCTACCAATTTACTAGTATGTATGTATATCTGTTTATATATGTGACTATGTCTATTCACCTAAGATTATTTGTCCAAGAATATAAAAGGAATCTGGGCCAATGTGTACCTATTAATTTACTAGTATGTATGTATATGTGTTTATATATGTGACTATGTCTATTCACCTAAGATTATTTGTCCAAGAATATAAAAGGAATCTAGGCCAATGTGTACCTACCAATTTACTAGTGTGTATGTATATGTGTTTATATATATGACTATGTCTATTGACCTAAGATTATTTGACCAAGAATATAAAAGGAATCTAGGCCAATTTGTACCTACCAATTTACTAGTATGTATGTATGTGTTTATATATGTGACTATGTCTATTCACCTAAGATTATTTGTCCAAGAATATAAAAGGAATCTAGGTCAATGTGTACCTACCAATTTAATAGTATGTATGTATATGTGTTTATGTATGTGACTATGTCTATTCGCCTAAGATTATTTGTCCAAGAATATCAAAGGATTATAGGTCAATGTGTACCTACCAATTTACTAATATGTATGTATATGTGTGTATATGTTTGACTATGTCTATTCACCTAAGATTATTTGTCCAAGAATATAAAAGGAATCTAGGCCAATGTGTACCTACCAGTTTACTAGTATGTATGTATATGTGTTTATATATGTGACTATGTCTATTCACCTAAGATTATTTGTCCCAGAATATAAAAGGAATCTAGGCCAATGTGTACCTACCAATTTACTAGTATGTATGTATATGTGTTTATATATGGGATTATGTCTATTCGCCTAAGATTATTTGTCCAAGAATATAAAAGGAATCTAGGCCAATGTGTACCTACCAATTTACTAGTATGTATGTATATGTGTTTATATATATGACTATGTCTATTCGCCTAATATTATTTGTCCAAGAATATAAAAGCAATCTAGGCCAATGTATACCTACCAATTTACTAGTATGTATGTATATGTGTTTATATATGTGACTATGTCTATTCGCCTAAGATTATTTGTCCAAGAATATAAAAGGAATCTAGGCCAATGTGTACCTACCAATTTACTAGTATTTATGTATATGTGTTTATGTATGTGACTATGTCTATTCGCCAAAGATTATTTGTCCAAGAATATAAAAGGAATATAGGCCAATGTGTACCTACCAATTTACTAGTATATATGTATATGTGTTTATATATGTGACTATGTCTATTCACCTAAGATTATTTGTCCAAGAATATAAAAGGAATCTAGGCCAATGTGTACCTACCAATTTACTAGTATATATGTATATGTGTTTATATATGTGACTATGTCTATTCACCTAAGATTATTTGTCCAAGAATATAAAAGGAATCTAGGCCAATGTGTACCTACCAATTTACTAGTATTTATGTATATGTGTTTATGTATGTGACTATGTCTATTCGCCAATGATTATTTGTCCAAGAATATAAAAGGAATATAGGCCAATGTGTATCTACCAATTTACTAGTATATATGTATATGTGTTTATATATGTGACTATGTCTATTCACCTAAGATTATTTGTCCAAGAATATAAAAGGAATCTAGGCCAATGTGTACCTACCAATTTACTAGTATGTATGTATATGTGTTTATATATGTGAATATGTCTATTCGCCTAAGATTGTTTGTCCAAAAATATGAAAGGAATCTAGGCCAATGTGTACCTACCAATTTACTAGTATGTATGTATATGTGTTTATATATGTGACTATGTCTATTCGCCTAAGATTATTTGTCCAAGGATATAAAAGGAATATAGGTCAATGTGTACCTACCAATTTACTAGTATGTATGTATATCTGTTTATATATGTGACTATGTCTATTCGCCTAAGATTATTTGTCCAAGAATATAAAAGGAATCTAGGCCAATGTGTACCTACCAATTTACTAATATGTATGTATATGTGTTTATATGTGTGACTATGTCTATTCACCTATATTATTTGCCCAAGAATATAAAAGGAATCAAGGCCAATGTGTACCTACCAATTTACTAGTATGTAAGTATATGTGTTTATGTATGTGACTATGTCTATTCGCCTAAGATAATTTGTCCAAGAATATAAAAGGAATCTAGGCCAATGTGTACCTACCAATTTACTAGTATGTATGTATATGTGTTTATGTATGTGACTATGTCTATTCGCCTAAGATTATTTGTCCAAGGATATAAAAGGAATATAGGTCAATGTGTACCTCCCAATTTACTAATATGTATGTATATGTGTTTATATGTGTGACTCTGTCTATTCACCTAAGATTATTTGTCCAAGAATATAAATGGAATCTAGGCCAATGTGTACCTACCAATTTACTAGTATGTATGTATATGTGTTTATATATGGGACTATGTCTATTCGCCTAAGATTATTTGTCCAAGAATATAAAAGGAATCTAGGCCAATGTGTACCTACCAATTTACTAGTATGTATGTATATGTGTTTATATATGTGACTATGTCTATTCGCCTAAGATTATTTGTCCAAGAATATAAAAGGAATCTAGGCCAATGTGTACCTACCAATTTACTAGTATGTATGTATATTTGTTTATATATGGGACTATGTCTATTCGCCTAAGATTATTTGTCCAAGAATATAAAAGGAATATAGGCCAATGTGTACCTACCAATTTACTAGTATGTATGTATATGTGTTTATATATGTGACTATGTCTATTCACCTAAGATTATTTGTCCAAGAATATAAAAGCAATCTAGGCCAATGTGTACCTACCAATTTACTAGTATGTATGTATATGTGTTTATATATGTGACTATGTCTATTCGCCTAAGATTATTTGTCCAAAAATATGAAAGGAATCTAGGCCAATGTGTACCTACCAATTTACTAGTATGTATGTAAATGTGTTTATATATGTGACTATGTCTATTCACCTAAGATTATTTGTCCAAGAATATAAATGGAATCTAGGCCAATGTGTACCTACCAATTTACTAGTATGTATGTATATGTGTTTATATATGTGACTATGTCTATTCGCCTAAGATTATTTGTCCAAAAATATAAAAGGAATCTAGGCCAATGTGTACTTACCAATTTACTAGTATGTATGTATATGTGTTTATATATGTGACTATGTCTATTCGCCTAAGATTGTTTGTCCAAAAATATGAAAGGAATATAGGCCAATGTGTACCTACCAAATTACTAGTATGTATGTATATGTGTTTATATATGTGATTATTTCTATTCGCCTAAGATTATTTGTCCAAGGATATAAAAGGAATATAGGTCAATGTGTACCTACCAATTTACTAATATGTATGTATATGTGTTTATATATGTGACTATGTCTATTCGCTTAAGATTATTTGTCCAAGAATATAAAAGGAATCTAGCCAATGTGTACCTACCAATTTACTAATATGTATGTATATGTGTTTATATGTGTGACTATGTCTATTCACCTATATTATTTGTCCAAGAATATAAAAGGAATCTAGGCCAATGTGTACCTACCAATTTACTAGTATGTATGTATATGTGTTTATGTATGTGACTATGTCTATTCGCCTAAGATAATTTGTCCAAGAATATAAAAGGAATCTAGGCCAATGTGTACCTACCAATTTACTAGTATGTATGTATATGTGTTTATATATGTGACTATGTCCATTCGCCTAAGATTATTTGTCCAAGAATATAAAAGGAATCTAGGCCAATGTGTACCTACCAATTTACTAGTATGTATGTATATGTGTTTATATATGTGACTATGTTTATTCACCTAAGATTATTTGTCCAAGAATATAAAAGGAATCTAGGCCAATGTGTACCTACCAATTTACTAGTATGTATGTATGTGTTTATATATGTGACTATGTCTATTCACCTAAGATTATTTGTCCAAGAATATAAAAGGAATCTAGGCCAATGTGTACCTACCAATTTACTAGTATGTATGTATATGTGTTTATATATGTGACTATGTCTATTCGCCTAAGATTATTTGTCCAAGAATATAAAAGGAATCTAGGCCAATGTGTACCTACCAATTTAATAGTTTGTATGTATATATGTTTATATATGTGACTATGTCTATTCGCCTAAGATTATTTGTCCAAGAATATAAAAGGAATCTAGGCCAATGTGTACCTACCAATTTACTAGTATGTATGTATATGTGTTTATGTATGTGACTATGTCTATTCGCCTAAGATTATTTGTCCAAGGATATAAAAGGAATCTAGGTCAATGTGTACCTCCCAATTTACTAATATGTATGTATATGTGTTTATATGTGTGACTCTGTCTATTCACCTAAGATTATTTGTCCAAGAATATAAAAGGAATCTAGGCCAATGTGTACCTACCAATTTACTAGTATGTATGTATATGTGTTTATATATGTGACTATGTCTATTCGCCTAAGATTATTTGTCCAAGAATATAAAAGGAATATAGGCCAATGTCTACCTATTAATTTACTGGTATGTATGTATATGTGTTTATATATGTGACTATGTCTATTCACCTAAGATTATTTGTCCAAGAATATAAAAGGAATCTAGGCCAATGTGTACCTACCAATTTACTAGTGTGTATGTATATGTGTTTATATATATGACTATGTCTATTCACCTAAGATTATTTGTCCAAGAATATAAAAGGAATCTAGGCCAATGTGTACCTACCAATTTACTAGTATGTATGTATGTGTTTATATATGTGACTATGTCTATTCACCTAAGATTATTTGTCCAAGGATATAGAAGGAATATAGGTCAATGTGTACCTCCCAATTTACTAATATGTATGTATATGTGTTTATGTATGTGACTATGTCTATTCGCCTAAGATTATTTGTCCAAGGATATAAAAGGAATATAGGTCAATGTGTACCTCCCAATTTACTAATATGTATGTATATGTGTTTATATATGTGACTATGTCTATTCACCTAAGATTATTTGTCCAAGAATATAAAAGGAATCTGGGCCAATGTGTACCTATTAATTTACTAGTATGTATGTATATGTGTTTATATATGTGACTATGTCTATTCACCTAAGATTATTTGTCCAAGAATATAAAAGGAATCTAGGCCAATGTGTACCTACCAATTTACTAGTGTGTATGTATATGTGTTTATATATATGACTATGTCTATTGACCTAAGATTATTTGACCAAGAATATAAAAGGAATCTAGGCCAATGTGTACCTACCAATTTACTAGTATGTATGTATGTGTTTATATATGTGACTATGTCTATTCACCTAAGATTATTTGTCCAAGAATATAAAAGGAATCTAGGTCAATGTGTACCTACCAATTTAATAGTATGTATGTATATGTGTTTATGTATGTGACTATGTCTATTCGCCTAAGATTATTTGTCCAAGAATATAAAAGGATTATAGGTCAATGTGTACCTACCAATTTACTAATATGTATATATATGTGTGTATATGTTTGACTATGTCTATTCACCTAAGATTATTTGTCCAAGAATATAAAAGGAATCTAGGCCAATGTGTACCTACCAGTTTACTAGTATGTATGTATATGTGTTTATATATGTGACTATGTCTATTCACCTAAGATTATTTGTCCAAGAATATAAAAGGAATCTAGGCCAATGTGTACCTACCAATTTACTAGTATGTATGTATATGTGTTTATATATGGGATTATGTCTATTCGCCTAAGATTATTTGTCCAAGAATATAAAAGGAATCTAGGCCAATGTGTACCTACCAATTTACTAGTATATATGTATATGTGTTTATATATGTGACTATGTCTATTCGCCTAAGATTATTTGTCCAAGAATATAAAAGCAATCTAGGCCAATGTGTACCTACCAATTTACTAGTATGTATGTATATGTGTTTATTTATGTGACTATGTCTATTCGCCTAAGATTATTTGTCCAAGAATATAAAAGGAATCTAGGCCAATGTGTACCTACCAATTTACTAGTATTTATGTATATGTGTTTATGTATGTGACTATGTCTATTCGCCAAAGATTATTTGTCCAAGAATATAAAAGGAATATAGGCCAATGTGTACCTACCAATTTACTAGTATATATGTATATGTGTTTATATATGTGACTATGTCTATTCACCTAAGATTATTTGTCCAAGAATATAAAAGGAATCTAGGCCAATGTGTACTTACCAATTTACTAGTATGTATGTATATGTGTTTATATATGTGACTATGTCTATTTGCCTAAGATTGTTTGTCCAAAAATATGAAAGGAATTTAGGCCAATGTGTACCTACCAATTTACTAGTATGTATGTATATGTGTTTATATATGTGACTATGTCTATTCACCTAAGATTATTTGTCCAAGAATATAAAAGGAATCTAGGCCAATGTGTACCTACCAATTTACTAGTATGTATGTATATGTATTTATATATGTGACTATGTCTATTCACCTAAGATTATTTGTCCAAGAATATAAAAGGAATCTAGGCCAATGTGTACCTACCAATTTACTAGTATGTATGTATGTGTTTATATATGTGACTATGTCTATTCACCTAAGATTATTTGTCCAAGAATATAAAAGGAATCTAGGCCAATGTGTACCTACCAATTTACTAGTATGTATGTATATGTGTTTATGTATGTGACTATGTCTATTCGCCTAAGATAATTTGTCCAAGAATATAAAAGGAATCTAGGCCAATGTGTACCTACCAATTTACTAGTATGTATGTATATGTGTTTATGTATGTGACTATGTCTATTCGCCTAAGATTATTTGTCCAAGGATATAAAAGGAATATAGGTCAATGTGTACCTCCCAATTTACTAATATGTATGTATATGTGTTTATATGTGTGACTCTGTCTATTCACCTAAGATTATTTGTCCAAGAATATAAATGGAATCTAGGCCAATGTGTACCTACCAATTTACTAGTATGTATGTATATGTGTTTATATATGTGACTATGTCTATTTGCCTAAGATTATTTGTCCAAGAATATAAATGGAATCTAGGCCAATGTGTACCTATTAATTTACTAGTGTGTATGTATATGTGTTTATATATGTGACTATGTCTATTCACCTAAGATTATTTGTCCAAGAATATAAAAGG
The DNA here is from genome assembly GCA_963585895.1 of Sepioteuthis lessoniana. Taxonomy (NCBI): domain Eukaryota; kingdom Metazoa; phylum Mollusca; class Cephalopoda; order Myopsida; family Loliginidae; genus Sepioteuthis; species Sepioteuthis lessoniana. Next base: position 68,616 of record CAUZXS010001967.1, read on the forward strand.
AATCTAGGCCAATGTGTACCTACCAATTTACTAGTGTGTATGTATATGTGTTTATATATATGACTATGTCTATTCAACTAAGATTATTTGTCCAAGAATATAAAAGGAATCTAGGCCAATGTGTACCTACCAATTTACTAGTATGTATGTATATGTGTTTATATATGTGACTATGTCTATTCGCCTAAGATTATTTGTCCAAGAATATAAAAGGAATCTAGGCCAATGTGTACCTACCAATTTAATAGTACGTATGTATATGTGTTTATGTATGTGACTATGTCTATTCGCGTAAGATTATTTGTCCAAGGATATAAAAGGATTATAGGTCAATGTGTACCTACCAATTTACTAATATGTATGTATATGTGTTTATATGTGTGACTATGTCTATTCACCTAAGATTATTTGTCCAAGAATATCAAAGGAATCTAGGCCAATGTGTACCTACCAATTTACTAGTATGTATATATATGTGTTTATATATGTGACTATGTCTATTCACCTAAGGTTATTTGTCCAAGAATATAAAAGGAATCTAGGCCAATGTGTACCTACCAATTTACTAGTATTTATGTATATGTGTTTATATATGGGACTATGTCTATTCGCCAAAGATTATTTGTCCAAGAATATAAAAGGAATCTAGGCCAATGTGTACCTACCAATTTACTAGTATATATGTATATGTGTTTATATATGTGACTATGTCTATTCGCCCAAGATTATTTGTCCAAGAATATAAAAGGAATCTAGGCCAATGTGTACCTACCAATTTACTAGTATGTATGTAAATGTGTTTATATATGTGACTATGTCTATTCGCCTAAGATTATTTGTCCAAAAATATGAAAGGAATATAGGCCAATGTGTACCTACCAATTTACTAGTATGTATGTATATGTGTTTATATATGTGACTATGTCTATTCGCCTAAGATTATTTGTCCAAAAATATGAAAGGAATATAGGCCAATGTGTACCTACCAATTTACTAGTATGTATGTATATGTGTTTATATATGTGACTATGTCTATTCGCCTAAGATTATTTGTCAAAGAATATAAAAGGAATCTAGGCCAATGTGTACCTACCAATTTAATAGTATGTATGTATATGTGTTTATGTATGTGACTATGTCTATTCACCTAAGATTATTTGTCCAAGAATATAAAAGGAATCTAGGCCAATGTGTACCTACCAATTTACTAGTATGTATGTATATGTGTTTATATATGTGACTATGTCTATTTGCCTAAGATTATTCGTCCAAGGAGGAGTCAACTCTTGGCTTTCGTCTTTAGCACGTGTTAGACTACCATCCTCCTCTCTCTTTCTTTCTCTCTCTCTCTCTCTCTCTCTGTGTCTCTCTCTCTCTCTCTCTGTCCACCACCAGTTGACCATGATATAGGAGTGGAACCTTTAATATAAATACTAAAATTAGTAATAATTTAATCCTTCATTTGTTGAAATAGTATGCATACGTTTGGAAGTGATTCCGTTTCCAGAATTTTTTTCACAGAGGTCAGTAAATTTATTCTACTAAACTATTCATTTAAAAATGCACATTTGATTTAAAATAGTAATGTCTTAAATCTCAGCTGTATTATGTGTTGTTTAAATGAAGAATGAAGACTTATGCGACTTAATTTTCAGGAAAACTTTACTTTTGGAAGGCGAACTTCTAAATTTGCTAAAGAAAACCCCCAAAATTGCCCCCCCCCTGAAAAGAAAGGAAAAAAAAAAAAAAAAATCCAAAACACCTCAAATGTAGTCTAACACGTGCTAAAGACGAAAGCCATAAAAGAGTTGACTCCTCCTCTCTCTTTCTTTCTCTCTCTCTCTCTCTGTCTGTCCACCACTAGATAACCATGAAATATACCACAAAATTTCTTTGAATTTTAACATCCAGCAGTCCTGGACTTTAACTAAGTTAAAACTTAAGTTAAAAAAAAAAAGAGAATTTTTTTTTTTTTTTTTTTTTTTTATTACTACCGCGTACACATGGGAAGCAGCATGCTGTACGTGTGAGTCTTGCGGCTTAACGCTCAAGATTGCCAGTTCGATCGGGGAACTACTGCTGCTCATCTATAAGAGTGGCTTCTATAGATGAGAACAAAAACAGCCATCGAAAGATAACCATGACTAGTACTCAAACCAGATCCATAAACCGCATCGCTCTTCGCGCGGGTAAAAAAGGGGCGCGTCCTGCTGAGGTTGGAGCCCTGGCCTCGGTGTTCGAAAAATCAGCTACAGAGCTCAAACACAAACAAAAACTACTAAAATGCAAACAAACAATACAGATAGCGACATTTAACGTGAGAACCCTAAATAGAATAGGTCAACTATCAGAGCTAACTGCATCAGCCGTAGAACATAAGATAGATATAATTTGCATACAAGAGCACCGATACACGCACACCGAAGATATCAAGTATCACGAAACTGGAAATGGATGGATGCTGGTGACTGTATCGGCATGGAAAAACTCTGTCAATGCATCGGTAGGAGGGGTGGGAATACTTCTAGGACCGAGAGCGTTAAAAACACTGAACAGCATTGAGAGAATACAACCTAGGATGATGGCCGCAACGTTTAATGGCAACCCCAAAGCAACAATTATCTCCTGCTACAGCCCTACCAATGTTAGCGAAGAAAACGAAATAGCCACCTTCTACGAAGATCTATCCTCCCTAGTACGTAGCATTCCGAAACACAACCTGCTAGTCATTGGCGGAGATATGAATGCACAAATCGGGAAAAACAGACACAACAAATACAGCCTACACTACGCGTCTAACAGGAATGGACAGCATTTAATAGATTTCATGATAGAAAATAGATTAACCTGCCTCAATACAAACTTTCAAAAAAGGGAGGGGAAATTATGGACCTACACATACGCGAATAAGAGTAAAGCACAGATAGACTACGTCCTTATAAACAGGAAATGGAAAAACAGTGCGATGAATTGCGAGGCATACTCCTCCTTCGAGGGTGTGTCCTCCGATCATCGAATAGTTACGGCCAAAGTACGACTAAGCCTAAGAAAAAACGCCACACGTAAAGCGACGACCAAGCACTATGACTGGGCCCTACTCAACAACAGAGATATTAGAGATAAGTATGCATTAGAATTAAGAAACAGATTCGAAGCACTACAAGAGAAGGTAGAAATAGGCACCCCAAATGACGAATATGAAAATTTTGTAGAAGCACACCTGGAGGCGGCAGAAAAGTGTATTCCAACAAAACCTAGAACTAAATATAGAGTCCCTTGGGAAACGCTAGCGGCTAGAGAAAAACGTGCACTTGTGAAGACTGCCTCCAAAAACTATCAACAGAACCCAACAAATACAAATGCACGAGAACTAGAAAAGGCGCAACATCAATTAACAGGAATATACCTAAAAGAACAGGCAGAATACGTACAAAATCAGATAGATAAGATTAGAGACTCGGTGGAAGATAGGCAATCCAGGATAGCCTGGCAAACAATAAACGAAGTAAGTGGAAGGAAGAGCACAGCCAAAGCAAAATTGAAAGCTGCAAGCCAACAAGAAAGAATAAAACTGTGGGAACAGCATTTCAAAAATCTACTAGGAAACCCACCGGAAATAACGGATGAACCGATCACCAGAATTATTAGTAAGCAATTAGACGTAAAACTAGGTCCTTTCACCAAAGAAGAACTCGACACGGTTCTCAGAAGAATTAAAAATAGGAAAGCGGCGGGGCTAGACGAGATCCCCCCAGAAGTGTGGAAGACGAGACAATTCGACGATATACTGCTCCGGCAATGCAACGCAGTCTATAGTCAAAATAGGATAGAACGATGGACGAAGGGATGCATCCTTCCATTCCCTAAAAAAGGCGACCTCGGACTAGCCAAGAACTACCGAGGGATAACACTTACATCCATAGCAGCCAAAATCTACAATGCCCTACTACGAAACCGCATAGAACCCAAAATGGAAAACATCCTTAGGAAAAACCAAAATGGCTTCCGGAGAAATAGATCCACAACCTCACAAATACTGACCATCCGTAGAATCCTGGAAGGCGTTCAGGCAAAAAACTTACAGGCGACATTACTATTTGTCGACTTTACCAAGGCCTTCGATTCCATACACAGAGGGAAGATGGAGCAAATCCTACTAGCTTACGGCCTACCAAAAGAAACCGTAGCAGCGATAATGATTCTCTACAGAAACACCAAAGTAAAAGTACGTTCACCAGATGGAGACACGGAATACTTCGACATTGTTGCAGGAGTACTACAAGGAGACACACTAGCCCCGTACCTCTTTATCATCTGTCTAGACTATGTGCTTAGGACTTCGATCGACAAAATCAGAGAAAATGGCTTTGAGCTGACTAAGAGAAGAAGCAAAAGGTACCCCGCAAAAACAATCACGGACGCCGACTACGCTGATGACTTGGCGTTACTAGCGAATACGCCTAATCAAGCAGAGACACTACTACATAGTCTGGAACGAGCTGCAGCTGGCATTGGCCTACATGTCAATGCAAACAAAACCGAATATATGTGTTACAACCAAACAGGCAACATTGCCACACTAGACGGAGCCTCTCTGAAACTAGTCGACAAATTCACCTACCTAGGAAGCAGCGTCTCATCAACCGAGAAGGACATCGACACACGACTGACGAAGGCATGGACAGCTATCGATAGGCTCTCGATCATATGGAAGTCGGACCTAACAGATAAAATGAAACGCAGTTTCTTCCAGGCAGCGGTTGTGTCGATACTGCTATATGGATGCACCACATGGACGCTTACGAAGCGGCTGGAGAGGAGGCTGGACGGAAATTACACAAGAATGTTGAGAGCAGTATTAAACAAGTCCTGGCGACAACACCCCACGAGACTCCAACTATACGGACACTTGCCCCCCATCACAAAAACTATACAAGTTCGACGAACCAGACACGCAGGACACTGCTGGAGAAGCAAGGACGAGCTCATAAGCGATGTACTCCTGTGGACCCCCACTCATGGTTGTGCAAGAGTGGGACGACCAGCACGAACTTACATACAGCAGCTATGTGAGGACACGGGTTGTAATCCTGAAGACCTGCCGGAGGCGATGAATGATAGGGAGAAATGGCGAGAGACGGTCAGGGATATCCGCGCAGGCGGCGCGACATGATGATGATGATTTGTCCAAGAATATAAAAGGAATCTAGGCCAATGTGTACCTACCAATTTACTAGTATGTATGTATATGTGTTTATGTATGTGACTATGTCTATTCACCTAAGATTATTTGTCCAAGAATATAAAAGGAATCTAGGCCAATGTGTACCTACCAATTTACTAGTATGTATGTATATGTGTTTATATGTGTGACTATGTCTATTTGCCTAAGATTATTTGTCCAAGAATATAAAAGGAATCTAGGCCAATGTGTACCTACCAATTTACTAGTATGTATGTATATGTGTTTATACATGTGACTATGTCTATTCGCCTAAGATTATTTGTCCAAGAATATAAAAGGAATCTAGGCCAATGTGTACCTACCAATTTACTAGTATGTATGTATATGTGTTTATATATGTGACTATGTCTCTTCGCCTAAGATTATTTGTCCAAGAATATAAAAGGAATCAAGGCCAATGTGTACCTACCAATTTACAAGTATGTATGTATATGTGTTTATATATGTGACTATGTCTATTCACCTAAGATTATTTGTCCAAGAATACAAAAGGAATCTAGGCCAATGTGTTCCTACCAATTTACTAGTATGTATTTATATGTGTTTATATATGTGACTATGTCTATTTACCTAAGATTATTTGTCCAATGATATAAAAGGAATCTAGGCCAATGTGTACCTACCCTTATACTCATGTGCGTCAATCTGTCTTCGTATCTATATTTATTCGCCTCAGATTATTTGCACACATATATGAAAAGAATATGTATCAATGTGTACGTAATTCTAGAAATTATTCAATAAGACTTGTTAAACTATGGTAGTAGGTAGGTTTGGTTTTATGGCATAATAACCATTGTGGGTTATTTAATGCCAAATTTTTTTTATACATATATATTAAATATATGAAAAACGTTTTTAAAAGAGCCTGAAAGTGTTAAATGGTTTTACTAATTTCTATCTAATACAAATACAAAGTTAAATAATCAAGCAGCTCAATTTCAAACAATTCAGTTTAGATAAGTACTGACTTTCTTGCTTACACATAGTAATTTGTTTAAATACAGTTTTTGTTTACACCCAGTTATTTGTTTAAATGCAGTTATTTCTTTACATACAGTTATATGTAAAAAAAATTCTATTTCAAACAATTCAGTTTAGCATGTCAAAGTTAGATAGTTCCAAGTATTGCTATGTATCACTAACAATTTAATCTAATATCAATCATTTTTTTACACACGGTTAAATATCCAAACAGTTCTATTTCAAACAATTCAGTTTCACATAAGTACAGTTTTTTGTTTATACAAAATTAAATGTAAAAACAGTTCTATAAAAAGAAATTTAGTTTAACACAAGTACATAGTTTAAATGTCAAATAGTTCTATTTGACCCAGAGATAAGACACTATTAGGTGCTACCGCTCCGGGACTGAGAGGACCAGGGAGCGATAGCAATAAAAAAAAAAGTAGTCCGCATTCCCAAAAGCTCCAGCATTATTGAAGACTCACAATCAGATTGTTTAGTGTCATATCCAGGACGCTCATTGGGGGAGTTTTTTTTTTTTTTTTACCCCTCTGCAGAGATACAGTCGGTGTATTCTACAGTCACATTCGACTGGGCCATGGTTAAACGAAGCAACCGCCTTACCAACTAAGATATAAGAGTCATTGGTCTACAAAAGCTAAAATTAAGATTTCTAACGCATTTCTTGACTGTGTCTCTTAATATTTTCGATTATCTTTCTTATTGTTTTAAACTTGGTGGTGTTAATTGCATTGTTTTTATTAAAATGTTTTCAATCATTATTATAATTTTAACAATTATTAATTTTAACTATTATTAATTGTAGCTATTATTTTCTTTGATCGTTTGAATTTTGTCTTTTTTTACCGTAACTCAATCTAAGATAATAAGAAACGGTTCGGACCGGAAACGACAATAAAGGATGAATTCTTAGAGAAACTCGAACTCGCATCACATTTTATCTTAGAGAAATCTGGTTCACCAACAAAATAGTTTCTTTTTAATTACATCTTAAAAAATAGTTACTTTTTAGTTACAACTTACAAAATAGTTACTTTTTAGTTACATTTTTAAAAATAGTTACTTTTTAGTTACAACTTACAAAATAATTACTTTTTAGTTACATTTTTAAAAATAGTTACTTTTTAGCTACAACTTACAAAATAGTTACTTTTTAATTACATCTTAAAAAATAGTTACTTTTTACTTACAACTTACAAACTAGTTATTTTTTAGTTACAACTTACAAAATAGTTACTTTTCAGTTACAACATACAGAATAGTTCCTTTTAATTACATATTGAAAAATAGTTACTTATTAGTTACAATTTATAAAATAGTTACTTTTTAATTACAACTTACAAAATAGTTCCTTTTAATATTAGAAAATAGTTATTTTTAGTTACTACTTAAAAAATAGTTTCTTTTTAGTTACAACTTACAAAATAGTTACTTTTAAATACATCTTAAAAATAGTTACTTTTTAGTTACAACTTACAAAATAGTTACTTTTTAATTACATCTTATTAATATATTTACTTTTTAGTTACAACTTACAAAATAGTTACTTTTGATTACATCTTAAAAAATAGTTACATTTTAGTTACAACTTACAAACTACTTACTTTTTTGTTACAACTGACAAAATTGTTACTTTCTAGTTGCAATTTACAAACTACTTACTTTTTAATTATAACTTACTAACTACTTACTTTTTACTTAAAACTTACAAAATAGTTACTTTTCAGTTACGATATACAAAATAGTTCCTTTTAATTACATCTTAAAAAATAGTTATTTTTAGTTACAACTTACAAACTAGTTACTTTATAGTTACAACTTGCAAAATTGTTACTTTTTAGTTACAACTTACAAAATTGTTACTTTTTAGTTACAACTTACAAAATAGTTATTTTTAAATACATCTTAAAATATAGTTACTTTTTAGTTACAACTTACAAACTACTTACATTTTAGTTACAATTCACAAATAGTTACTTTTTAGTTACAATTTACAAACTACTTACTTTTTAGTTACAATTTTCAAACTAGTTACTTTTTAGTTACCTTAAAAACTAGTTACCTTTTAATTACATCTTTAAAAATTGTTACTTTTTAGTAACAACTTACAAGATAGTTACTTTTTAGTTACATCTTACAAACTCAGCTACAAGAGGCAAAAATACTTTTAACAATTTATGACGTTAATGCGCAAAATCTTCTCAATAGACATTTCAATTATATTTATATTGCAAGTTGTTTTTTCACTAAAATAAGTGTTTGATAGCTAATAGTATGTAAGTATAACTAATTGATTATTTTTTAATACGAAAATGTAAGTAGTTACCTTCAAACTGCTATCTAAAATGTGTGTGTGTGTGTGTATGTGTGTGTGTGTGTGTGTATTCAACCACAGGCAGACTGTTTCGTTGTATCACAACTCTTCAGTGTGGCTAGACATGCAAGATTCCCGAAGCTGGGATCGAAACCCGTCTGACTCAAACGCCAATCCAAGATTCTACCACTCATATATACATATACGTGGTGCCTTCAATTAGTTTCCAGGGTTTCTTGTACAAACATTTTAAATTGTCGTAGACTCTTGAAAATTCACTATGTTATTGCTATACATCTTATGAGATGACTGACCAATTTTTATAATTTCAGGTTCAAATGAACAGCTACAGTAGCAATTGGAATACACCCTACTAAAGCCTGATTGTCACAGATGGGGAATTTCAAAAATGCAATCTGGACGTGAGGAAACTTAAGAAGAACGATATGCAATAAAATTCCGTTTTAAACTTGAAAAAAATGCCACAGAAACGTATGAAATGCTTCAGACTGCTTTTCGACCATCTTGCATGAATCGAGCATCAGTTTTTGAGTGGCATAAGAGATTGAAGGATGGCAGGGAGTCTGTGAGGGATGATGAAAGGTGTGGGAAGAGTAAGGAAGTCAATACACCAGAGTTGATTGGCCAAAGGATTAGGGTTAGGGTTACTATGGTGAGGTTTTAAGGGAGTTCAGGAAGAGATTCCTTGGGAAGAGGCCAGCACTCTTCAAATGGGGTCAGTGGGATTTCCACCAGGACAATACACCAGCCCACAACTCCATCTTTGTCACAGACTATTTGACCAAGATGGGCATCAAGACAATTCCTCAGCCTCCCTATAGTCCAGACCTTGCTTCTTGTGACTTTTGGTTATTCCCTAAGCTCAGAGGCTGTCGTTATGAGACAATTGAGGAGATGAAAGAGGCTGTGACGAAGGTCATTGACACGCTCACACAAGAGGACTTCCATGAGGCCTTCCAGAAGTTATTGGAACGGTATAACAAGTGCATTGCAGCCGGAGGAGATTACTTCTAAGTGAACAAGAGTTTCATGTGTGTACTATCAATAAAAGTGCCCATACGAAAAAGTCTGGAAACTTATTTAATGATCCTGGTATATATATATATATATATATATATATATATATATATATATACGCTCTCCTTCAGGGGTTGAGCATCTGGCGAAGGAATTAAAGGCTGCCGACCGCGTAATGCAAAGCTCTTTTAACGAACTGAGCACTCTGGTATCCGATAGCGTAAAATGTAAACAAACGAAAGTTGATACAAAATGTGTTAAATTCTTGACCTAATGTAGGTTGCTGAAATATTATAATAATCATTAATCAGTAAAAATTTATATATCAGCCCATTAGTTAGTAGGAAGATTGTTTTCTAATGGTCCTGGAGACCAGGGTTCAACCCCTAGGTCGAGTCATACCAAAGATTAAAAAAACGGTACTTGATACCTCTTTACTTAACACTCAGCATTATAAGGTACGTATCAAGAGTAAAGTGTTGTAATCCAGGGAAAGGAATTGGGCCCTACCCTATACCTTGGTGTAGCAGCTATTGAAAAGGGGGCCTTTGGGTCTCCTTCGACTACGGTCATCAACTATACTTATATATATATATATATATATAATATATATATAATATATATAAAGTGTCTGTGTGTGTGTGTGTGTGTGTGTGTGTGTGTGTGTGTGTGTGTGTGTGTGTGTGTCTACCAACCCCAGTGAACGTGCTGGAAATAGCACAAAATCAATTTTTAAGCGGTGTTTTATTGGTTTGAATTCAGAGTTTTCCTTCTCCGACACCAGTTGTCATGCTAATATTAATGAGTCAATTCTGCCCTTCAATTAAGTCATAGCTGGAGGAAGAATAGCTAAATGCATAGCTTTCTTAAGGGTATTGGCGCAAAAAGAAATGCAAACAGACTGTTCCAAGATTTGAACTTGGGTGGTCGTGTCCATTTCCTAGGATGGCGATGATTATTACACCTCGGATGTTTCCATAGAAAGAGAGAGAGGGGGAGGAAGCACTCGTGTTGAAATGGCTACTTTTGTAGAAAATTAACATGTGACCTGAGTTCAAATCTTAAGCGAGGTTGTCTGCATTTCAACACGAGTGCTTCCTCTCTCTCTCTCTCTCTCTCTCTCTCTCTCTCTCTCTCTCTCTCTCTCTCTCTCTCTCTATGGGAAAAGTATGGATCCTATTATTCTCCCAACTATGAGTTAATAGCAGAGCATACTTTTACCTAGGTATGGCAACTGATGTAGAAGAAGGAAAACTCTGAATTCAAATTTGTTAAACTCTGATTAAAAAATTGACTTTGTGTCGCATCCTGCTCGTTCAGAGGGGTTGGGTAAATATATACATACATCCACACACACACACACACACATATATATATATATATATATATAGAGAGAGAGAGAGGGGGAGAGGGATTTTGTTTACAACAGTACATGACCCATATCGATTTTATTTTGCTAAAGATGCGCGTTTATCATGATGCTCAAATTCCATAAGACATATACTTTGTCAGTATTTAACAACATGTAACATAAGTAAAAACTTTGCGAGTGGTGATATTTATTTAGGCCGTCATCTAAAAATTAAATGTTACTTGAGAAGCTGAAACGTTTTTATAAATGTTCAGTGCAAAACGATACGCTCGGGAAAGTGCTTGTGTAGATGTCAATCAATCTTAAATAAAACTGATCAGACGTAGTCTTTTTCTTCTGACCATTCTTACCATAAGTAATAAAAAAAGATGCATTATATTCATGCTAAGAGAGGTGATAGGGAAAGCGAAAGAACTAGGGTAGGGTAAGAGAGATTGGTAGTATCTACAACATTCTGAGTTCTACAGAACAAAGAATATTTGCATCAGGGAAATTAGATTCTTTGAGATTCCCGAACGCTATTAAGGAATTTTTTTCTTCTTTTTAATACTAATGTACTCTCTTTATCGGAGATCTTGCTTCTTTATCAAAGAACCTATTGTCTCAGTGTTTCATCAAAAATATTAAGACTCAACAAAAATAAATAACGGAAAGCAGAAAAAACAGCGACAAAAACCAAGCGAACAGACAAACATAAAAAAAAGTACTTATCTATGAACTGTTACTGGCCACAACTTTCTTCTATACTTCCTGAATACAGTTTTTCAATACGTGTTTCTTTTTGAGAAGAGTATAGAAAATTCAATGGTTAACTTTTAACTAAACCAATACTCTTTGTATTGCTAATAATATTCAAAAGAGTATTGTGTCAAAAAACAGCATTTCCAGTTTACTTTTGATTTAAAAACAAAGTCTTATTGATTATCAGGTTATAGGTTATTTTCTTCTATCTCTCATCTTAAATATACACATGTATGTGGACACTGTATTCCATCAAGAGGACTTTCTAAAAGTTATGATTGATAGGGACGGAAGGCAAGAGAGAGTCAAAGGAATCCCTGCTGTCGTCGTGACTTGATGATGATGATGATGATGATGATGATGAGGAGGAGGAGGAGGATATAAGGTCAGGCAGAGTGATCTATTAGGTTTGGAACGTAAACAAAAAAAAGGCAACAAAGATCCAATTAAAATTTTATAGTATCAGAAAAAAAAACAATATTTACCATTTTGTTTTCTTGCAGACATCACGCAGTTTTAAAGATTATATCGTCCAAATACTAAACCCTGATGTGCTATACACTCTTCAAGCCTCACCTTGAAGTTCTGCGGCACTGGTTAAGTCAATGTCACTGATATTGCTGCAGTTCTATGATGAATGAAATATTTTATTAAGTCAGTTGTCTGCGGATTACCATTAAAGACTTCAGCCTTCGGGTATCTCTAGAAATAGTAATCACAAGTTGAGCGAGGAAGGCACAGGATGTCACAACACAGTGAGATAAGACGCCCCGGAAAGATTTCTCTCATAACTTTCATAGATGCCACGGTGGCAATTAAAATGGTATAAGCCACCCACTCATGGCTATTAGCGCTTGTGCGTCGACAATTTTAAATCTAGATCATTCTGTCGGACAATAGCTCTTCTCTTGAATTGAGCACTCCAGTAGCCTATAGCGTATATGTAAAAAAGATAAATGTAAAAAAAATTCCGTCACTTACCATGAGGTGACGATGGGGTAAGATGTCCAACAGACGTAAAGTCAGTCAGGTTTCTATCTCGGTTTGAAGCATCTCGCGAGTCTAGTCACACTGAAGAGTTGTGATACAAAGAAACAGTCTGTCTGTAGATGACAATCTATATATAATGCTCGGGATGCAATGACTACCGTCGTAGGAAATGGACACGGTGGCCTGAGTTCAAATTCTTGTCGAGGCTATTTGTATTTCACATAGCGTTAATACCCTTGGGAAAGCTATGAATTCAATCATTCTCCCTCCTACTATGGATAAATAATAGGGCTTTTTACATTGGTACAGCAACCGGTGTAGGAGAAGGAAACTTTTGAATCCAAACCTGTTAAACTCCGATAAAAAATTGACCTTGTGTCACATCCTGCTCATGTGGAAGGGTCGGGTAAATAAACATCTATATATTTTGGGCGGATTCTTCGAAAGTAAAGTCTCTTAATTACTGAGTGTATAAAAAATGTATCAAAATTAAGACTGTATTTACTAAGACACAAATGAACTATATATGAAACGTTAATTGTCTTTAAAATAGTCCCTTTGGCATTCAGTGCATTTACTCCTGCGAGTTTGCTATCGTTGGAAGCATCTCTTAAAATCCTCTTTTGGTATTGTATAAAACTGCACCGCCATGTTTCTTTTAATGTCCTCCATATTTTCATATATCTTACACTTGTGAATTTTCTATTTCGGAAACTATAAAAAGAAGCACAGGGATACTTCTGATAAGTATGGGTTGTGCAGCGCTGGCGCAATTCTGTGTTTTGCAAAAGACAACTATTCAAATATATCGAAAGCGATTTCAAATTAGTACTAAACAAACTTTTGGTAGGAATTTAAACCTCATTACTTTATTGGATAAGTTGCTTAGATGTTCATATGTCATTTAAAAATTAGAAAAAACTATAGCTTTAGTACAGATACTTTATTTATTACACTACATATTTTCATAGGAACTTTAATCGATTAGTTGGTTGGTTGGTTGTTTGGGTTTTATGGCATATCAACTTTTGTAGGTTATTTAACGCCAAATCCATTTTTATACGAATAATCAGTTCAATTTCAAACAATTCAGTTTAGCATGAGTACACAGTTTAATTGTTAAAAACATTTCTATTTCAAGCTATTCAGTTTATTCAAACAGATCTAGATTCAGCTAATTTTGTTTAGTGTAAGTACAGATTTCGTTTACGCACAGTTAAATGTCAAAACAGGTCTATATTAAACAATTCAGTTTAGCATAAGCACGCAGTTTAAATGTAAGTACAGTTTGTCAAAAACATTTCTATTTCAAGCTATTCAGTTTAGTCAAACAGTTCTAATTGAAACAATTCGGTTTAGCATAAGTATGCAGTTAGTCCTATTTAACCCATAGATAGCGCCCTATCAAGTGCTACCACTCCGGGCCAGAGTGGACCTGAGAGCAATGGCAATGAAGGGATGCTCTGCATTCCCCAAAACTCCAACATCACTGGATCCTCATCATCAGATCGTTTAATGTCATATCCAGGACCCTCATCGGTGTATTCTACAACCCCATCGATTAGAAGAGCATAGAAAAACCGTTTACTAGAATGATTTTTCAATTTGAAATCTCTCATTTTCTACATATAGTCACATAAACAATGGTTACATAGTCATCGGTCATAGTCACTGATCACTTGGTCATATAGTCATATACTCACTCGTTATAGTCACAGGTCATCCACTTTTGCTCGATATATACGTATATAGGAAATATTTACTTTCAATATTTTTATACCTTTCATTTCCACATTGTACCAAAAGATTGCTCACACATGAAACTCAAGTAGTACTCTAATATCTGTATATTTGTGCTTCTTACAGGGAAAGGAGTAGCGCCCTCCCCTACATCTTGGTGTAGTAGCTATTGAAAAGGGAGTCTTCAGGTTGCCCTCGATTACGGTCGCCAACTTTATTTTACTTTTTATTTGTTCTATATGCTTTGTATTGAATCTTTATCAGATTGGAATAAATGTAATGTCCTATTTTCTGGGTGAATATTTTAGACAACTTTTTAAAAGTATTATTTCTTGTTATCGTTTAGGAATGATAAAGTTTTGTCTTGTTTTTTGGATTTTTTTTTTTCGTTTTTTTTTTTTTTTTTTTTTTCAGATTATAAGAATTTTCTTTTCAGATTATTAGAATAATGTTCGTAATCTTCATTTGCATTCACCCTGATGTTCATCCCAATAAAAGAATACATAAGATATTTTTTATTTTATGCGTAAAACATGACCTACAAGATAGTGTCACTTGTCGCGAATCATTACTTAAACAATACCGTCAGGTACCTTTTTTAGACAGGCTTGTTACTGGTGATGACAAGTGGATCTTTCATCATGACGTTAAACGTCAGTGGATCGGTCGAGGAAACAGACCTGTTCAACAATCAAGAAATGGATTTCATCCAGAGAAGATCATGTTGAGTGTATGGTAAGATATTCAAGGAATCTTTCATTATGAACTGTTTGACAATGATCTATAAATCACCTCTAATCTCTACTACAATCAACTTCATCATTTGAAAACAGTTTTGGACAAAAACGTCCGTTTATAGTCATCCCCATTGCGATTAATACAACTTAAAGGATTATAGAATCATTTGGGTGGTCTTAGGTTGACATCAAAAGGTTGAACACTAGTTGGTCTCATATTTTCCACCAAAACATAAAGAATTTTGCAAGCATGGCATCTATAAGCTTTTGAAAGATGGAATGAGGTTTTCGGAAGCAATGGAGGTTAGTGATTAAATAATTCTATAGGCATGAGTTCTCCCATCTGTAATTGTTGGAATTTAACAAAAGGTTACTGAATGAGAAATTACCAAAACAGGGATTGGAAATAAAATGGAAATTTTTATAAAATTAACAAAATGCAATATTCGCCAGCAGCGTGAAGAAGGTAACCACTGCTCATGGTGACAACTGTTAGGATATTTTACCCCCTCACAATAGTGTCCAATGTATTTATGAGGACTGGGTCATACCCATTAATATTCATTTGTAGGGTATATAACAAAAATATATAGTGCCCGTGGTGAAATGGTTATCGTCATAGGAAATGAACACGGCGACACGAGTTCAAAACCTGGTCGAGACTGTTTGCATTTCACATTGCACTAATACCCTTGGGAAAGGTATGAATCCAATTATCCTCCCTCCAGCTATGGGTAAATAGTAGGGCAGACTAGGTTCTTCAGCCTTGGTGAGGCAACTAGTCTAGGAGAAGGAAAACTCTGAATTGAAACCTGTTAAACTCCGCTTAAAAATTGACCTTGTGTCGCATCCTGCCCGAGCGGAGGGGTTGGGTAAATATGATAACAAAAATATATACTCGAAAATCAGAAATTATATTCTTTTCAAACTGATTGTTACTTGATATTATGATCAATATTTATGTATGAATGCATAATATTAGAAAATATCAAGGATTCTTTACGGTTGTCTGGTAGTCCTTCCTATTTCAGCCCTCAATGTTCAAGATAGAGTGATTTAAATTATAAATTTATCTAGTAGAAGCATATTAATCTCAACTATTAGTACCATATTTGCTCAATCATCAGGCGATAATGAAAACCTTTCTTTTTTGAATTCATTGATTTGATTACTTCTTCCCACTTCTTGTGTTCCTATCAGGTTCATTACATAATTTAGAATAAAGTCTCTTAAGTCATTCTAAAAAGTAAATTTATTCTATTTTATTCTAGAAAGTAAAATCTTATGTCATACGAAAAAAGTCTCTTAAGTCATTCTTCAACTTAACATCATTTAGAATAAAGTCTCTTAAGTCATTCTAAAAAATAATGTCTCTTATGTCATTCTAAAAAATAATGTCTCTTATGTCATTCTAAAAAATAATATAAATGATAATGCCCCTCACATTACTTATTTAAGAAAAGGTAATCCCTTTTATTCAAAAAGAAAATACATCCATAAATGAATAATTTTGTTTGTTTGTTTTTTCGGTTTCATGACATATCAATCTTTGTAGGTTATTTAATGCCAAATCCATTCTTATACAAATTAACCGTTCTATATCAAACAGTTCAGTTTAGCATAAGTACACAATTTAATTGTCAAAAAGATTTCTATTTCAAACTATTCAATTTAATCAAATAGTTCTATTTCAAACAATTCAGTTTAGCATAAGTGCACAGTTTAAATGTCAAAACAGTTCTATTCAAGCAATTGGGTTTAACATAAGTACGCAGTTTAGTTCTATTTAACCCATGGATAGGATCCTATCAGATGCTACCTCTCCGAGCCAGGGTGGACCTGGGAGCGATGGCAATGAAGGTGTACTCCGCATTCCCCAAACGATAAATAGATAAATTCCCATACATTCAATTGCTTCTTACGCATCATCATCACAAAAGAAATTCAAATAACAACTACTACTAATTCGAAAAAATAACTTCTCTTTTTGCTTGTTTTTCTGGGAGGGAGTAGTAGACGATTTTGGTCAAGAAAATTTATAATGAGTTGTTTTTCTTCCAGGCTCAATCCACAGTCAGATCATCAAGCTTACGCCTTTTTCATCCATTTCTACTTAACTAAATGAGAATACATATTTTTATGATTTCTTTTCCTTTCTTGTTTATTCCATATTAGGTTGCCTTCCAGCTTTAAAAGTGGATTGGTAAACTATATTCTGTGTTAAAAATCTGCCATCTACTTTACATTAATCTATGTATCTACAGTTGCCTGATAGGCCAGATTACTAGCAATACGAATTTTTTCTTATTTTCTTATTGCTATTAGTGCTGAAGTCTACTCTCTTTTTAAAAATTAGTTTATTTTTGTAACCGATGGATCTTAGAGCTCAAAATAAAATAAATATAATGCTTTATCAACGAGGAAAACAAATCAAGGATCAATGGAACAACAATAACAGAAAAAGCAAAAATGGAAAGAAAAACAAATGTACGAGTATTTCAAGCGACAAACAAGCGAAATCTCGCACGAAAAGACTTGAACGTGGCTAAGAATGGGAAACCTTAAGTGAGAAACTGAATCTCTTCTAATAGCAGCACAAAACAACGCCATAAGGACTAACTATGTCAACGCAAAAATAGATAAGACGCAACAAAACAGCAGCTGTAGATTATGTGGTGACAGAGACGAAATGACCCATCACATTATGAGCGAATGTAGCAAATAAGCCCAGAAAGAGTATAAGACTAGACACAACTGAGTGTGTAAAGTGATCTTCTGAGAATTTTGCAAAAAATTTCAATTTGATCATACTACCAAATGGTATATGAACAAACCAGAATCTGTCCAAGAGAATGAAACCGACAAACTTCTCTGGGATTTTGAGATATCAACAGATCACCTAATCTCCATGACCAGACCTAGTAATAGTCAACAAAAAAAAGAGGACCTGCCGAATAGTGGACTTTGCCGCCCCGGCAGATCACTCTATAAAGTTAAAAGAAAATGAAAAGAAAGATAAGTATCTAGACTTAGCTAAAAAACGACAAAAATATGGAACATGAAGGTGATGGTGATACCAATTATAATTGGTGCACTTGAAAGAATCCCAAAAGGATTAGAAAAGGGACTGGACGAATGGGAATTGAGAAGACAAGTAGAGAATATCCAGACGAATGCATTATTAAGATCGATCAGAATACTGAGAAGAGTCCTGGAGACTTGAGGAGATTTACTGTCACTCAAATTTCAGATGAAAAACCATCAGCTAACGCCGGTGGGAAAAACTCTCAAAGGTGTAAGATAATGGATGATACGCACACAGAATTAGAAATAGTGATATAGATATAGTAAAGACGAGGGGGGGTGTCCTTGTGGTGTAATGGATAAAAGCGCTGGACTTCGGAATCGTAGTACGCGAGCTCAAACTCCAATCGCGCTGTTGCGTTCACTTTTGGGCAAATACCCATGGGAAAGGTATGAACCCCTTTTATCCTCCCGGTTATGGGTTAAATAGCATCACTGCTGTTCTTCTGGCTTTAGTATTAAATAACCCACGAAGTTTGATATGCCAGAAGAAACTTTAAGTAAAGACGAATCGATTGCTGAAAAGTGCTGAACGGAAGGCAGAGACAGAGAGATTGATAACAGAAGCACTTGCTGTGCAGTTGCCCAATTCTAACACTAATAGAAGATAAAGAAAGGCATGATAATATAGGACATTATATTAACTGGAAAATAAGTAAATGGAATATTTGACTGTAAAAAATGGTACAAACATCAACCAGAACCAATAACAAAAGCCAAAGAAACTACTATTCTCAGGGATTTTGCTATTCAAACTGACTGAAAAATAAAGTTAATGAACCAGATGTTGTAGTTAAGGAATATAAAAGAAATATGTTTTCTAATTGATATATCAGTGCCAACCGATAATTAAAAATCAATGAAAGAATACGATAAAATGAATAAATGCTAAGACCTGAAAATAGAAATTAAAAAATATGTGACACCTTAAAACTACCGCTGTGCTAGCAATAGTGGGAGCCCGGGGTATGATCAAGAAAGGGACAAATGAACACTTTGGTAAGATACCTGGCCGTCCCAGTCAACAGAAAATACAAAAAAAAGTTTACTTTGCAGAACTGCTCATCACATCAGAAGAGTACTATCAATTTGACAAAAAAAATGTCACCCAAAAAGGCTGAAGAATACGCCGACTGCACCTTTGCAGAGGGATAAGATCCCCCCACAATGAGTTTCCTTGATATGACACTAAACAATCTGATGGAGAGGTTCCAGTAATTCTGGAGCTTTGGGGAATGTGGAGTATCCCTTTATTGCCATTGCTCCCAGGTCCACTTTGGCCCGGAGTGGTAGCACCTGTTAAGGGTCCTATCTATGGTTAAAAAGAACTAAACCGAGCTTCCTTCACTATACTGATTTTTGCAACTGAATAGCTTGAAATAGAAATGTTTTTTGACAATTAATCTGTGTACTTACATTTAAACTGCGTGCTAATGCTAAACTGAATTGTTTGAAATGGAACTGTTTTTGACATTGAAACTATACTTACACTAAACTGAATGGTTTAATATAGAACTTCTGTGTTTATACTAAATTGAATTAGCTGAATTAAAACTGTTTACTCATGCTAAATTGAATTGTTTGAAATAGAATTGAATATTCGTATAAACATGGACTTGGCGTTAAATAACCTAGAAAGGTTGATATGCCATAAAACCCAACCAACCAACCAACCCAAAAAAGGCAGAAAAAAGATGTTTATTATTTTAAACGATAAACACTTCTCTAGAAGCAGCAATGTTGAAAATTATCGATTATATTTACATACTTACTAACACTTCTGTCAGTTGTCTTCCTATATACATTATAACTTTCCTTGATCAGTTCTCTTTATCAGGGATATTTACACTTACCACTTCCAAGGAAAAACAAATCTGTACCTAGTTTCGTTGTAGACAGTTGATGTAATTAATAACCTAACAGCTTTAAGGGTAATAGGATAGTGCATAAGGAGAAATGGATTGTGTAAAGATGGTCAATGGTGATTGACAACTGTGAGTTTCTTGCGCATGCGTCCTTCAGACCAAGGGTCAAAAATATATATGCTCTAAGCATTCTTACTTTATAAATATTGATAACTATATATATGTATATATGGACATCCGCAGACAGACCTTTTCGTTGTATTACAACTCTTCAGTGTGACTAGACACGCAAGACGCTTCAAGCTGGGCTCGAAACTTTACGTCAGCCCGGTAACATGACCTCACACTAGTAGCAGTACTAACACAAGCAACGGAATTTAACGTATATGTATTAACTTCCGTTTGTTTACATTACATATAAATGCGTGCGTGGGTGTGTGTTTACCAAGCCCCTTCGTCACAAGGTCAATTTTCAGAACGAAGTACAACTGGTTTAAGTTTAAAGTTTTTCTTCGCCTAGACTGGTTGCCTTGCAAAGACTAAAAGAACCAAGTCTCCTCTTGTATTTTCCTATAGTTAAATGAGGAAAAGAACAAAAAGGATTCATGTCTTCCATAATGACATTGGGGCGAAATGAAGCGTAAAAAGCCTGATCAAGGATTTTAAATGATTGGTCGCTGATTTCATTTCCCACGACGATAACCGTTACGCGAATTGTGCATGCATGCATGCGCGCGTGTAAACACTCTAAAGAGAGAGAGAGAGAGAGAAGAGGAGGAGGAGGAGGAGGAGAAGGTGGAGGAGGAAGGATAAGAATTGAAAGAGAACAAAGAAACAGAAATTAATCTGACAAAGTTTCATTTACAAACTCTATATTCACAATAGGTGTGTATCTGATTACAATGTTTCATTTCTATAATTTGATTATTTCATTAGCGTTATGCCTACATTATAAGAGAGAGTATTTAAAAACCAGTTGTAAAATCCTTTAGGTAAGTAAAAAATGAAATAAAAAAAACAAAATGTATCCGGATAAATTTCAGATTTAGTCCCCACATTACATTCACCAAGTTTTAACAATGTCAGATTGAATAACAAAAGAAAATTAATTCTAAAACTATACAACAGAACAATTGCTTATTTATAAAAGTCACAAAAGACCACATTGTATAATAAAAGAAAATTAATTCTAAAAGTAAACAACAGAACAATTGCTTATTTATAAAAGTCACAAAAGACCACATTATATAATAAAAGAAAATAAATTCTTAAAGCAAACAACAGAACAGTTGCTTATTTATAAAAGTCACAAAAGTCCACATTGAATAACAAAATAAAATTAATTCTAAAAGTAAACAACAGAACAATTGCTTATTTATAAAAGTCACAAAAGACCACATTGAATAACAAAATAAAGTTAATTCTAAAAGCAAACAACAGAACAATTGCTTATTTATAAAAGTCACAAAAGACCACATTGTATAATAAATGAAAATTAATTCTAAAAGTAAACAACAGAACAATTGCTTATTTATAAAAGTCACAAAAGACCACATTATATAATAAAAGAAAATAAATTCTTAAAGCAAACAACAGAACAATTGCTTTATAAAGGTCACGCAAGAATAGATTTGGTTTGTTGGTTGATTGATTGGTTTATTATGATATATCAACCCTTGTGGGTAATTTAATCCCAAACCTTGCATATATATATATATATATATATATATATATATATCATCAAGTTGGCGTCACAGCACGGAGTTTCTTGACTCTCTTCCCGTTATCCATCCCTACTATCCCTTGCTCCAAGTTGCTCTTCTAGGTTCTGTCCGCACAGAGCTGATTAATGTATTTACCCAACCCCTCTGACCAAGTAGGATTAGATACAAGGTCAGTTTTAACAGGTTTTTAATTCAGAGTTTTTCTATTCCAAAACTAGTCGTCATACAAAGGCTAAAGAGCTCAGTCTACCCTAATTGTTATCCATAGATGGACGAAGAATAATTTGATTCATTTCTTTTGCAAAGAAACACTATGTGAAATAGAAACAGCCTCATCCAGGTGTTGAACTCACGTTGCCATTTCTATTTCCTCTGATGATAACCATTACACCACAAGCACCCTTTTACTTACTTCCGCACAGGCTGATGTAGGTAAGTCTTTACTAGTCAACTGAAGCCGGCATATCCATGAACTGGAATCCACTCGAGAACGTCGCTTATAAGTTCTTTTATAAGTTCTTTTGGAGGTGCCCGAGGTGTAATGGTTATCGTCGTAGGAAATGGACACGGTGATACGAGTTCAAATCCTGAACGAGACTGATTGCATTTCACATAGCACTAATACCCTTGAGAAAGGTATGAATCCAATTATTTTCCCTCCAGCTATGGGTAAATAATAGGACAGACAGCTTTTCAGCCTTGGTTAGGCAACTAGTCTAGGAGAAGGAAAACTCAGAATTCAAACCTGTTAAACTCCGCTTTAAAAATTGACCTTGTGTCATATCCTGCCCGAGCGGAGGGGTTGGGTAAATATGTATGTGTAAGTTCTTTTATGCTTCTCCAGGAGTGTCCCACATGTCTTGTTTGTCTTTCTTGAATTATTTGTAAGATGGGGTACATGTGGCCGTACAGCTGCTGTTTTAAAAAAGAACGGCTTTCGAAAAAATCGCTCAACAACCTCGCAGATTCTGACAATCTGTCGAATCATCAAAGGAGTACGAATAAAGAATCTCGAGTCAACATGACTGTTCAAAGATTTCTCCAAAGCATTCGATTCTATACATAGAGGAAAAATAGAGCAAATACTACTAGCATATGATCTCCATAAAAAAACCTGTTACAACTATAATCATCATCATCATCATCATGTCGTGCCGCCAGCACGGATATCCCAGACCCTCTTTCGCCACTTCTCCCTATCGTTCATCGCCTCCGGCAGGTCTTCAGGGTTACATCCTGTGTCCTCACATAGTTGCTGTATGTAAGTTCGAGCTGGTCGTCCTGCTTTTGCACGGCCATATGTGGGGGCCCATAGGAGTACATCACTTATGAGCTCGTCCTTGCTTCTCCAACAGTGTCCCGCGTGTCTGGTTCGTCTAACTTGGATAGTTTTCGTGATGGGGGTCAAAATGCTGCTTTACAAAAACACGAAAGTAAATGTTCACTCATCTGATGGTGACACGGATTTTTTCTACATAGTTGCTGGAGCCTTGCAAGGAGGTACATTCGCTCCATATTTGTTTATACATTGCCTTGACTACGTACTTCGAACGTCAATAGATTTAATAAAAGAAAATGGTTTCTCATTTTTTAAAAATGTCAAGCAGACGATATACCGCAGAAACTATGACAGATGCAGACTATGCTGACGATCAAGCGCTTCTCACAAATACACTTGCCGAAGCCGAACCTTGCTGCATAGCATAGAACATTGGTCTCTTCATGGATGCAAATAAAACAGAATACGTTTGTTTTCAGGAAAAAGGTGTTATATAAGTATATTTTTAATCTATAGACAATCCAAATCACATACAGCGGTTGATTTTCATATGATTTAACCATATTCAGTTTTTCCTGTATGATACGTTTCTACTTTCCCCCACTTTTTCTTCTTGCTTCCATCACTCCATTCCTTTTTCTTTCCTCTCTCTTCTCTTTCTTTCTCTCTCTCTTCTTTCTTCTTTTCTTTTTTTTTTCTCTCTCTTTTCTTTTTATCATTCTTCCCTTTCTTCTTTCATCGCATTCTTCGATTCTTTTTCTTTTTTTTCTTTTCTTTGCTTCTTCTTTTTTCTTTCTCTTTTTAAGCCGTTGTATCGTTTGATGGTTCCATTTGTTTTACATTATTACCTTACACATGATATTTTTGAAATATGAACGCTGTCTAATTGATCAAACGGTTAACGCCCCTCCCCTTTCTCTGTATATATAATCTCCTCCTTTGTTTTGTTTTGTATTTCGATATGCGTCCATGGATGATCTAACGACGATTCATAACATCTTTTCTAAGTCCTGATAATAGTTTATTGAAACCGAAACGTGATAACGTCGATTTTCTTTCATATTAAATTCTTCAGTTTTGATGACTTTGTTTTTCAGTATTTTCTACTCACACAGACACAAATATATATATATATATATATATATATATAGTCATCCACAGACAGACCTGTTTCACTCTATCAAAACTCTTCAGTGTGGCTAGACAGGCTAGATTCCCGAAGCTGGGAACGAAACCTGGCTGACTGAAACGCCAACCCGAGATTCTACCACTCAGCCACGAGGAAATTTAAACGCTTATGTATCACTTTTGTTTTTGTTTACATATATCCGCTTAACGGCAACTGAGAGCTCAATTCATTTGAAGAGCCTTGCTTTACGCTAGTCGCAACCATTACTTCCTTCGCTATATATATATATATATATATATATATATATATATATATATATATATATATATATATATATTTAAGAGGTTTATAGTTCTTATTAGCTCACATGTTGAGTTAATGGAGGACCAAATCTTGCAGTATTGTCAAATAGTTTTCAATATCTATGATAGAGTATTTACATACATATATAAGTGGTATTACATGCTAATTTCCGTGACTCTGGGTTTCATGCAATTTGCATTCGTCAATGCATGAAACCCGCTATATATATATATATATATATATATATATATATATATATATATATATATATATATATGATGTAAAAAATGATAGAAATGTAAATCAGAAGAATTAAAGATAGGGGAATAAAACACGTGACACTTCTTATGATGATCAGAAGGTATGAAAAATCAGGAGAGATGAATATACAGAAATTTAAAAAAAGAAATTAAAATATATAAATTTAAAAATAACAGAAGACAAGTGGGGTACACATAATCAGGTGAATTTCAGTTTTAAGAAATCTTCTCTTCCATATATTCTCTATATCTACATCTAGGGCACCTAGGGTGGTGTTATGGTTAGCAAGCTTGACTATCAAACCTACACGAGTGAGTTGGAGACTCTTTTGGTGCCCCATTCATTCGGCCTTGTGCCACATCGAAGCAAAGAGCTTCGTAAATTACAATATATTTACATCTCCATATATTCAACATATTCACACTAAAAAAAAGTCAAGATCGCTATAATGGATAAATAGCACTGATTTTTCATGTTTCAAAAAAACCAGCATACTTTGGGTCATTTTCTTGCATTATCACGTGATCCGATCTGGAAATTCTACCACCATAACAGAACCTCCTCTATGCTTTACAGTTGGTTTGATTCAGGGTTTGCGGCTCTTTCATTTACTCTTCGCTGCACGTAGACCCTCCTAATTGACTCAAAAATTTCGAACTTTGATTCGTCAGTCCAAAAAGCTTTATTCCACTGTTCTATTGTCCAGTCTTTGTGTGCCTTAGTCCACTAGAGCCTTTTGACATTGTTTTGCTCCCTCGTTACTTGTTTCTTGACAGCAATTCTACCGAATAGGCTAGCTTCACAGAGTATTCTCCTCACAGTGGATGTTGACACATTTTATCACGACATTGGTTCAGCTGTGCAGTGATATTTGGTTCAGTCAATCTTCTGTCATGCAAGCTGGTGACTCTGATGAAAATTATCCTCTGCGCAGGTAAAACAGATAATATATAGTAAGCAGTAATTCAACACAGTATAGTCTAATATGAGTTCAAGCGCCAATGGTCTGGGAGACCTGGGTTCAATGCCAGGTCGCGTCATACCAAAGACTTTAAAAATAGTACTTGATACCTCTTTGCTTAAAACTCAGCAATATCAAGGGTAAAGTGGAGCAATCCAGGAAAAGGAGTAGCGCCCTCCCCTACACCTTGGTGTAGTAGCTATTGAAAAGGGAGCCTTCTGGTCGCCCTCGACTACGGTCGCCAATTTTACTTTTACTTACTAAAGAAAAACACCTTCAAATTAATTTTTCAAAAGATATCTGGTTATACTAAGGTCAAAGTTACTGAGGAAGACTTGTATTTAGTATAATAAATAAAAACATTGTGGTGTTTAACTTGTTTCATTAAAAATAACAATTTTAGGATGAGAAATAAAAATTTTTGAAGATGGCAAAATACTGGTAGCGTATATATTTCTTTATCATTAATATTAATATAAAAAAATTAGATAAGAGCCTTAAATTTCATATGGGGCCTCAGCGAGTGAAAATCCAACTTTGATCACAGTAATCTATAAAAAAAAATTGTTTTTTAAAGATCAATATGAAAATTGATTTTCCTTATTAAGAACTGATTCGAAATTTAAGATATGAGTATTTTGCTCGTCTTAATACAAATAGTATTAAAACTACAACTCATTGAAGTACTCTACAGATATTTTGATGACACATTTATACTTAATTTGTTCCTACATATGGTACCAACAAACGTATACGTACTCATTTTGTCTGTGTGTGTGTGTGTGTTTGCGCGCGCATGCGTGCAAGTGAGAGAGAGAGAGAGATTGAGATATGGCTGCCACTTGAGTGAGATTGATTGATTGATTGATTGATTAATTGTCAAATATTCTTCAATATCTATGATATGATTGATTGGATTTAACTACATGTCAACCTGTAAGCTATCATTATATGACCAGAAGTTTGGGAATAACGCTCATCGTACATTCAAATTTACTTTTTGGTAAAATTTCTTTTTTGTTATTTTGTTGATTTTGTTTGGGGTTTGTTTTGTTTGTTTTTTTTTGTTTTGTTTTTTTGGTGGGGAGGGATTTTTATTTATATTTATTTATCTATTTTTAATTTTAATTTTCCTTTTTTTCTGCACGGTTATATGATATCAATTATTACTATTTGATACAAATAATTTGCTCATAGATCTATTTGACCAGTAGATGGGACACTAATAGGTACAACCATTCCGTGTCAGAGATGACATGGGAGGAATAGCAGTGAAGGGGTATCCTACACTCCCAAGAACAGGAGCCTCACCACCAGATGCTATATTGATGACACCCATTTTACGAGGAGGAAGGAGGTGTTTAAAGTCGACTATAGCCATTTTAAAGCTAGCAATCATATTTCGTCTATTTCATTGGGGGCAAATGAAATGATTGGCTAAATAGTTAGAAATTTTATTTCAAGTGAGTCAAATATTGTTTTAAAACATATATATGTCATGGCATACAAATTGGAGTGCAACATTGAGATTAAAGGGCATACAAGAGTGATAAAAAGGATAAAAGATTACAGTTCCAAGGAAAAATTTTATGGTTGGTTAGTTGTTGTCTTTTATGACATATCAAGCCTTGTAGGTAATTTAATGACAAATTCTCTTTATATATAGAGAGAGAATTTGTCTTTAGATTATATATATATATATATATATATATATATATATATATATATATATATATATATAGGGGGGGACACCAAAAAAACAGAAACCATATATTTTTTACTGAAATTCATGAATTTAGCCTTTTCTTTTTTTTTTCAGAATATGAAGTAGATTCTGTGCATGAAAAATTGGGACCATAGTGTCCTGGTCTACCAAGGAAAAGAGTTAGAATTATTTTGCTTTATTTTTGTAGAAGTAATAAAAAAGTTTATGGGTTCTGTTTTTTTTTTTGGTTTTTTTTGGTCACCCTGTATATATATATATATATATATATATATATATATATATATATATGTGTGTGTGTGTGTGTGTGTGTGTGTGTGTGTGTGTGTGTGTGTGTGTGTGTGTGTGTGTGTGTTAAAAGTATTTGATTTATAAAGGAATAGTTTGTAGGTAACACTTTTTAAACGAGTCAGATCTCACTTGTTTGCACACAGTTAAATAGTTTCAAATATTGCTAATACTTCTATTTTCCTATAATTAAATGATGGCTTAGGGTCATATCCAGGGCATTGGTGGATCATCCCTCTGCAGAGATATAATTGGCGTATTCTACAGCCTCAGTCAACTGAGCAAGAGAGATTAAAGAGCTGAGAATTTATTATTTTACTAGAAAAAAAGAATGAGAGATGATTTGATTGAAACTTTCAAAATGATTAGTGAAATTTCAAATTATGGTAGAAACTTTATCAATATTTCTCCTTGACTTGCAAATTTATTGTCAAGATAGATTTCAAAAACTAAGTCCATTAACCATTTGGATTTTTTTATTATAATTTAGGAACAATTTGCCTAAGATAAAAAAAAAAAAACAGCAACAATGTAATGAAGAAAAACGATGCATTGAATTAGTTCTTCACAGTAAGCTTCAACAAGATGAATCCAAAGAGAAGAGCCTCCTTTATCAATAAGAAAGGCGAAATGAGATAGATTGACCCAGTAAAATTAAACCCTCCCTATACCCACGTACATATCTTCTTACAGTACAAGATAACAGGTGAACTGGTTTGAGAACATTCTTAACACATCGATTCTTTCTCCGTGACCCTTCAGGAATTATACTTGCCTCAGTAATTCATGATTTTCTACGTTCTCTCACTTTCATCTAAATACTACAGCGGTATTGGAATCATGTATTTTCAGTTATTATTTTAGTCTTTGTGAGTATTCCCATCAGTATTAGCGGGTAGCCTTCACTAGAGTTCAAGTGGCAGCAAGTCTCCTCGGTTATCAAGAGCTCTTCTCAATATCACAATTGTGATGTAGTTCTCAATTTCCCCCAGTCTCTTTTCCAAAGTCTTTGGTTTGATTTAGTTTATTTAATTGCATATCAACTTTTCCGGATTGTTTAATGCCAAAGCTATCTTTGTAAAATAATCGTTGGTGTACTATTTAGCTGGGTGGATAAAGGGGTTCATACCTATGTCCGAAATTTTGCATAAAAGCGTAACTGGAGCTCGAACACACTACTACGATGTCGCAGTCCAGCAAATTAGCTACTAAACAACAAGGACTCCCGTCAAGGTCATTAGGATTATTCCAAGGACTCTCACCATAATTGGTATCACTGTCATTTCATGTATTTAAATGTTCATTTCAGATATCTTATATGTAACGCTTGAGACTGAGTAAGTTTCCTTAAACATCTGTCTTAACATCCTCGTAGCATAATCATCGTCTGGACAATTACAATTCTTTCTTAAATTTCTAATTCCTCCTGTTTTTGTCTACAGTTTTTGATATTGTTTCTTGTCAACAAGGTAGTCCAAGTCCAACCCTGTACTTCATATTCCACGCTTTTCTCTGCTCCCGAGTAAGATCCTGGATATGATTTCTTGATTAACACTTCATTAATTTCCGATATCTAATATCGCCAAAATAAGTCTATTCCTGTAAAGAATTCATTTCCTTGGTATGCATTTACCCAACCCTTCCACCACAAAAAAAAAGCGACAGAAGGGTCAACTTTTAAATGAATATAGTCTTTACACACGGACATTGGCGTGAGCTGACATATAAACAGCTTTATCCAGGTTTGAACTTAGCACACTGAGTCCATTTCTCATTAAACCACGTACGCAATGACCAGATGCATAGGGCATCAAGTAATTCTCAAAAAGAAAATAATCAATAACTTTAGTATTGATCTTTAAACAACGAGAGAAACATTTTAAGGTTCACTTTCTTTGTTTAACGGCATATCAAACTTCATGAGTTATTGACTTTCCAACAGTAGTGACACTATTTAACCCATAGCCGGGGGTGGATAATCGAGTTTATACCTTTCCCTAGGGTATTAGTCCGAAAGGGAACGTAATAACGAAATTGGATGTACAATTTCTTTTTTTTTTTTTTTTAAGTAGAGGAATTATATTGTGAATTGAATTACCACGATCAGAAAATCCGGCAACCACTTGCACATGACATACAGGAACACTAGACAGCTGTTTCAACCTTATTAGGTCTCATCAGCAGTGTATACCGCGATCTCCCCCACTGGAGATCGAACCAGTGGCCACAGAATGCAGAGCTGAACCTCTACCACTGAGCAACAATCCACATTTCTGGTCGAGGTAATTCAATTCACAATGTAATTCCTCAACTTAAAAAAAGAAAATGTGCATCTATATCCTTGCTCTTGAGGTTATGATAAAAATAACGCGGATTCGTATTTCCAATCCTCCAGGGAAGACGTGGCCCTGGAGGTGACCTGTGTCCTCTGTAAAGAGTACGGATGTAACTTGCAAGACACATTCAGGTTAATTAGCCGTGCAATTGCCATGACTAGTCAGTTTTGTATCACTTGTGTGCGATGTAAGTGATGGCTCTGTGGTAGAGGTTCGGCTCTGCATTCTGTGGTCGCTGTTTCAATCTCCTGTGGGGAGATCGCGGTATACACTGCTGATGAGATCTAATAAGGTCGAAACAGCTGTCAAGTTTTTCCGTATGTCGCATGCAAGTGTTCGCCGGATTTTCTGGTCGTGGTAATTCAATTCACAACGAAACTGGAGTTTGAATATTATTACTTAGAGGCCGCGGGCCAGTACTTTAACCATTAGGACACATTGACTCTTTCTAGAAACATTTTAAAATGATTATGTGATAATCCTCATCATCATCATGTCGTGCCGCCAGCACGGATATCCCAGACCCTCTTTCGCCACTTCTCCCTATCGTTCATCGCCTCTGACAGGTCTTCAGGGCTACATCCCGTATCCTCACATAGCTGCTGTATGTATGTTCGAGCTGGTCGTCCTGCTTTTGCTCGGCCATATGTGGGGGTCCATAGGAGTACATCACTTATGAGCTCGTCCCTGCTTCTCCAGCAGTGTCCTGCAAGTCTGGTTCGTCTAACTTGGATAGTTTTCGTGATGGGAGGCAGGTGGCTGCATAGTTTGTGCCTTATGTGATAAAATATCAT
Organism: Sepioteuthis lessoniana; assembly: GCA_963585895.1. Classification (NCBI taxonomy): domain Eukaryota; kingdom Metazoa; phylum Mollusca; class Cephalopoda; order Myopsida; family Loliginidae; genus Sepioteuthis; species Sepioteuthis lessoniana. The sequence goes on from CAUZXS010001967.1 coordinate 99,527, forward strand.
TATTATTATATCTTATTCCCTAAGAGTTTTTTTACATCAACGTTACCTGGTGATCTTTCAGTGGATTCTGAATGACAAGTCACTTCCGGTCTCCAGAACTCTTTCTCCTTCTTTTCTTGACACTTATAGCCTGTCAATGTCATTTCTCTGATTTAAGGCCTTGTGCATGGTAATCTATTCCTTTTTCTTAGGTCATGTTCTTTGAGTTCCTTCTTTTTTTCATCTTAAGAATGGTCTAATGTACCTTACAAGCGAAAAATGTTCAGGTGTTGATTCCTTTAATGCGATATCTGCTGCAGAGTTTGGTCTCAAGAAGTTTTCTTGTTCTTCGGAGATACAATTTTCTTATCTATTTTTCTTTCATCTCCACTTATTTAATGGTATCTAATTTCAATATTTCCAAGTTTTTGTAATTGTTCTTCTCTCCAAACGTTCAGTTGCTTTCCTGATTTGGTAGTTCTGTTCTTTACATTG
>CAUZXS010001967.1:105000-117500 GCA_963585895.1 Sepioteuthis lessoniana
TACTTTCGGGTTTATTTCTTCGAGTTGTATTGTCTGTTTGACTTGTGTTGCTTTTTACTTTTTATTCCAACAGGTTCCAGCTCTCTTCCTCTGTCTTATTATTTTTCTTTGTTGTCAGAGATTTCTTATCTGCATTTCCTGTCGAATTTCCTATCCAGGTTTAGAGATCCGTTTGTGTTCTTTTAGAGAATACTGATTTTTTTTCACAGGTAAATCTCGCCCCAGTATAGATTGGTTTGTTTAATTTCGTGATGTTAAGATATCTGTTAATAATTCGTTTATTTTTACAGTTTCTGCTTTGGCTGTTTTCCAGTCTTGCTTTCTTAGCGATGGTAATCTTGTCTTCTTTTCAGACAATTCTCTTTAAAATATCTACATTCATTTTTTCTTGTGTTTGTTTTAGTGTGGTTTAGGTGTGTGATTTTTCGACTATCATTACTTTGCGGTTTATTTCGGTTAGATTGTTCTTGTTTTTCAGTATTTGGTAGGTCTATTTTTGTATTAGGATCTTGACTTGATTCCCCATTTATTTTTGGTGCTTTTCTAGTATTTAAAGGTCAGAAAACTAGCCTTTCTTTATTGCCGTCCAAACTTGGTCTGCGAGTCATTGGCTTGTTGTCTAAAATCTAGTACATTCTTCGCAGATTTCAATCATTCTTTTCCTATTGCTTCTTTGTGTAGAGTTGTTCCTAAAATAATAATGAAATGCAAGTCGGTTGTCTTCCCTAGTCTATTTCCTGTGTTGGCATCTCTGGTTTGTGTGGTTACTTAGACCGTCGTTTATATCCCTGAAAAACAACAGCCAACACTTGCAGGATGACGATTAAGTCCCCCATGATGGTTATCTGTGAACCACCCGCTGATCATAGCACCCAGACCTTTTGTAATTTACAAAGCTTTTGGCTTACACGTGGCATAAAGCTGAGTGAATGGGACACCCAATGAAAATCGAACTTGTCCCACGTGTTATATTTTCGATTTGACATTTTTTATCATGGGTAGTATTTTGCAGCTACCACACCCAAAAAAAGAATTAGTATAGTTTGGCTGTGTTTTCCCTCATAAATAGACACCACCTTTATCGATGGGTAGCAGTAGTTTTCTGACTTAACTATTTGACCCGAGCCATTGAAGTTCTTCCACCCACCGTTGACACAATTTTGGATTCATCCGTCTTACTTCACACCCACCACGCTGCTTCTAGTGATGTATTCATTAAAAAATGTCCTCATTTAATTTCTTCATCTTATGATTTATTAAGTTTTAACTTAAAGTCCAGCTATTCCCTATTCTTCTTTTTTCCCATATTTATATATGAAATATATAGCTTAATAGGGCTTCAAACCCCTCCGTCTATGTAAGTTTTCCATGCCAATTTTAACTGATGATTTTTCACTTAAGTCTGGGTGACTGCGAGTCCCTTCATGTCAACCGGACTTTTTTCTACGCATTTTTGACTCTTTTTTAATATTTTTCAATGTTTTAGCCATAGGATTCTTTCCGGTATTTTTAACAGTGCTGAGGTTTGAATGGTCTCGATTATTTCTATGATTTCCAGTTTCTTCAATCTCTTTTTAAGGCCTTAGGGAACCGTCTAAAACGCACCAAATACAGTCGGTATCACCATCACTTTCATGTTCCATAGCTTTTTTAGCCCTCATGCAAAATCCAAGTATTTTCAAATCATTTTTTTATTTTCCTTCAATGTTCAGCTGAAACGGCAAAATTCACTAGATGACAAGTTCTTTTCTTTTTGTTCACAAGGAGTAGGCCTGGTCTCCAGGTCAGGATTGGTTGGTTCGTTTATATTTCAATGTGTTGTATATTGACCTACGACCCGGCCAGGCTGTCAAAGTATGAAATGCACCAGTGTAAATAATAGATGCATCCGGTCGAGGAATAGCAGAGTATAACCTTGACCGTGGATCGGTTGAATGAGTGCAATTTGTGACGCCCATAAGAAGAAGGTGGGCGTTGAACTATTATCTAACTCGGTGAAGACAGGAAGTCAGTTATTTTGGAGACCAGATCAGTTGGAGACAAGATGCGGTAGAGAAAGCCGGCAGTCAGCAGAGGGAGCCATCAGGCCCCCGATTAATCAGTTTGGAGACCAGACCAGATGGTGACAGGATGCGGTAGAGAAAGCCAGCATCCAGCAGAGTGGGCCCTCAGGCCCCCGATTGAGCAGTTGCAGTTGGAGAACAGACGAGTCGGGGATCAGACGAGTTGGAGACAAGATGTGGTAGAGAAAGCCAGCACCCAGAAGAGGGAGCCCTCAGCCCCCCGAATAATCAGTTTGGAGATCAGACGAGTTGGAGAGAAGATGCTGGAATAAGAACATGTCCCAGAGAGGATGGGCCCCCAGGTCCCCGGTTGAGCAGCCCATGAGAACGGGAAAGAAACGCGGTTATGGCCAATTGAGTGGGGGTCAATATGTTGCAGTTCTGTTCGGTCTCCAACTCCCTCTCACACACAACCCTTTCAAATAAAGTGAGCGGTATATTTTTCTAAAAATTATTGTGTGTCGTTATGATTTTGCATGCATCTGCATATGAGTATACAACAAAACCTTGCAAGTTTTTACACCAGTTTTAAATGGGTTTTTTTTCTAGAGTGGGCTTTTAGGGGGTTGTTTGCGGGGGGGTTGATTTTTTACTGAAGCCTAAGTGATAACAATTTTCCTCACGTTCCCAGAACTCTTCTAATTATTACAGCAACAGTGTTGTTTGGATTGTCTCGATTTTTCCCCCAGCCTCTTTTCCAGGCTTTGGGGAACTTTTCCCGGGGCTCTAACAACAATTCGTTTTATTATTATTATTATTATCATTATTATTATTAATATTATTAAATGCTTCGTCTAAAAATGAAAATAGAATTTGATTTAGTTTTCCATAAAAGTATCTCGTTAATATACCGGGTTCTTCCTTTGTATAGTCGGTATGAAAACAAGTTTCTTCTTTCTGTTTGCTTTTGCTTTTTTAATTTTTTTTTTTTTAGTTTTCTTTTGTTTTAGTTTGTTTTTTTTATTAATTTTGTGTTCGTTTTATTTCTCTGCTTTTGGAGTTTTTTGTTGTTGTTTTTTTTTTTTTTTTTTTTTTGTTTTTGTTTTTTATGTTTTTTATTCGTTTTGTTTTTGTTTTTGTTCTTTTTTTAGTTTTGTTTTGTTTTGTTTTGTTTTGTTTTGTTTTTGCTTTGTTTTTTGAAGGTTTTTAAGATTTTAGTGAGGGTGCAGGTTTCGGGGTTAGTTGTTGGTGGTGGGTGAAAGGGTCTTTTGGTCGTATAAACTAGAAAACGACACAATTTTCAGATTTTCTCAACCGGAAATTTAAAAAATAAACAGCTTTTCCCGGTGGATTTTATATCGGAAGAAAGCAATACAATAGATTGACTAAAAATAATACAAAAAATAAGTTCGTTTGTCTGAACAACTCTAAGAAGGCTAATGATTCTTTTCAAAATTTTTTTTTTTTTTAAACTTACTTCCATACAGACTGTACATGTGAAGAAGTTTGTTGAATGATTCATTTGATACAAAGTAACATAAAAAAATTGATTCATCCGTCAGAACAAATCTTTCAATGATAATGAGTCTTCCAAAATCATAAATAGAAAAGTCAAGATTATATTTACTCTATTTTCTTGGGGCATCAGCTTAAAAGTACATAAGGGTCATTCAATAAATAAGGGGATTTTTCTCAGCAAAAATATTTTTTAAATGTAAACTCAGCATTGTTTGTTTATTTTGTTTTGGGGTTTGTTTTTTGTTTGTTTTTTTTTGTTTTTGTTTTTTTTGTTTTTTGTTTTTTTAGCTTAAAAATGTCAAGAAAATGTTCCGGTTGTTCTTTGCGGATTTTTCTGAAATTGTCGAAGTAGGTTATATCCATCACACGATATAAGCAGAAGTATAAATGTTTATCTTGTTTTGTGAAGTCTGACGACTGACTGAAGAAGCTGTTTTTTTTTGTTTTTTTTTTGGGGGGGGGGTAGAACGTTCGGTACGAAACCGAAGAACGGGAAATTCACCAGATCACAATCATAGAATATCACTGCAATTATGAAAGAGTGTATTTAGAATGTTCTCTTAGAAATGGGTCCTAAAAACAACAGCATTATCGATACGGATGAATTGCGAATTTTCGGAAGTATCAAACAGCAAAGAAATAACTCAGAATTCTTAAAAGTCTCATTTAAAAATGGGGTGGATTTTTTTTGGGGGGGAGGATCAATCTTAAAATTAACTGGACGTTGGATTATTACTTCTAGTAAAGAAATGTAGTCTTATTACGAAACAATTTACGTTGGATCGCCCAGTCCATGGGCTTTAGAATATGTCAACTGAAACATATGCACAAGAATACTACATCCCCAACAAAAAACAGTTCATGAGTATGACCTTAAACTGCATTTGATGGTTAGGTTCCTTTTCTCAAGTTTTGAGGAGAGTAGAATACCTCTTTATTGCCATTATCACAAGGTTCACTATGAACCGAACTTAGTACTTGTAAGGGTCCTATCAATGAGTCAAATAAATTGTAAATTGTTAGTATTAGATTAGAATACTTGAAACCATATGGAGGCATGCATGATATAATGGCTATTTTCATAGGAAATGGAGTCAGCGACACGAGTTCAAATCCAGGACGTAGCTGTTTGTATTTCACTTGATGCTAATGCCTTTGGAAAAGGTATGAATTCATCTCTTCACCCTACCTATAGGTAAAATAGTAAGACAGACTAGGTTCTCTAGCCTTGGAGGGTCAACCAATCGAAACCTCCAAATTCAAACTAGCTTTACTCCGCTTAAAAATTGATTCTGTGTCACATCACACTCGTGGAGAAAGGGGTTGGGTATATACATACTTAAAACCATATAAGTCAAATAATGTTATAAAATAACAATAGTTACTTGAATCCATATAATTGAAAAAGAGACTGATCACAGCATAAAATAACCCAACAAGGTTTGACATGTCATAAAACCAACCAACCAACCAACCAATCATATGTAACGTTGGATATCGCGAATATGTTGTAGGGAATAATTCAAAATATTTACTTGGTTAATTTGATTTTGCTGGATTTCGTGAAGGCTTTTGTTGGAAAATCATTTAAACGTATTAATTCTACATTGATTTGATGTTAACACAGAAAAGGCCGGTTTTATTACGAGAAAGATTTTAATTGTCTCCGTGAAATCTTGTCGTGGAAAATCAATTAGAAATATTGATACGAAGTAATTTTGGGTTTGCATGCAAAAAAAAAAGAAAGTCTATTTTTAATATAGTATGACTGACCAATCAGTAATATTTATATCACGTCGATTTTTGAGTTGCTTGCATTGAGAAAAATTGGCAAGCTCAACAAATTTTCATCAAATCGTACTTCAAACAAACGACATTAATTTCATTGGCCAATTATTATCTGTACATCAGTCGATGTAAATTTTCTCCAATCCACCAATAGTAAATATTCATTAGTAATGTGAATTTCTACTCCATTTACACAGCTGATATTTATGATCTGCACCAAAATGACTCATGGTATTTACATATCGACATTCTGGCTCTTAAACTCGCTGGATTGTCTCATTGTTTACGTTTCATTACTCTCTTTTAATTCGCTTCTTCAAGTTATTTACTGATGTGATAAGTCTTTCCATAACATACCATACCTTATTGAAAATTTCCAAACTGCTATATGGATGCACCACATGGACGCTTACGAAACGGCTGGAGAGGAGGCTGGACGGAAATTACACAAGAATGTTGAGAGCAGTATTAAACAAGTCCTGGCGACAACACCCCACGAGACTCCAACTATACGGACACTTGCCCCCCATCACAAAAACTATACAAGTTCGACGAACCAGACACGCAGGACACTGCTGGAGAAGCAAGGACGAGCTCATAAGCGATGTACTCCTGTGGACCCCCACTCATGGATGTGCAAGAGTGGGACGACCAGCACGAACTTACATACAGCAGCTATGTGAGGACACGGGTTGTAATCCTGAAGACCTGCCGGAGGCGATGAATGATAGGGAGAAATGGCGAGAGACGGTCAGGGATATCCGCGCAGGCGGCGCGACATGATGATGATGATGATGATCTTTGTACTACATTAGATTGAATCATGAAAATGGAGCTTGAAAGATAGAGTTACACAAATCTTTCAAATAGGTTACTTAATACTAAAGCCATCCTTGTAGAAAAACAGCAGTTGATACTATTTAACTTATAAGGATTAGTGGGGGGGGTCATACCTTTCCCAAGGGTATTAGTCTGAAATTAATACCCTTGGGGAAATTATGACACCCCCCCCCAATCGTACAACTGGAGTTTAAACTTGCTTGCTCCGAGGCCGTAATCCACCACTTTAGCCACTACACCCCAGGTAGTTTTGTGATTCCCCCCAACAAATCTTTCAAATGGGATACGATTGTTTGTCTTGAAATAAAAAGACAGAAATTCTATCCTTGTCATATTTTGAATATGGCACTAATAGAAACGTACAATTAAAGATATAGAAAATCACCATTTCTTTATATTAGTTCAGATTGGTTTTGCACGAGATATAATAGCTAAGTAAATAGTTTTTCAATGAATATTAACTCCCATGTCCTAAAATAAAAATGGCTACTTTAATCTATCATTTTGATTCGAGTGTAGTGTAATGGCTGCACAAAAAAGCAACAGGAAAAAAATGATTGAAATCTGCGAAGAATGTACTAGATTTTAGACAACAAACCCAGGCTTGTGAATTTGAGTTTTACTTGGTTTCCCGTACTTCTCGCTTTGTTCCAAGCTGAGTTTAATTTTCAATAAGTGCCTCCACCCTTCTTACCTTAAACAAAACTAAACTGAACCTTGTACAAGGTCATAAGTATAGGGCCAACAATGAGAAACGAACTCACAATCAATAGTTTGCTGGTCTAGCTTGCTAACTCTTAGTCTATCACCAGAACAATGACATCACTGCTCCTAAAAAGCCAAACCCGATTTCCTCCTCTTACTCCAGCAGACACAATGTAGTAATTACTTGACGCTCATCTGATGCCACTTACTGCAAGAGAACAATAATCTCTCTTATTTGCTTTTCTCTTCCACTCGTATTTTCCCGTCGAAACTGCACATATCAACTTACGTCAAGAAAACACTATCAATATGAAAGTCTTCCCAGTGAAAAATAATTCGTAATTACTCGGACCTGTTATCAAAAGAAAATCTCTCTCTCTCTCTCTCTCTCTCTCTCTCTCTCTCTCTCTCTCTCTCTCTCTCTATCTCTATCTATCTATCTATCTATCTATCTATGATCGATCGACCGATCTAAATCTCTATCTCTATTGCTATCTCTCTTATAGGCTATAGAATATTACAACTTAAATATATTGAATATGTTAGATATATAGGCTATTACAACTTCATCATAGGCTATAACACTTTATAGATTATAGAATATTATAACTTAAAAATGTTCCTTCTGTAACACTTTATTCCCATGAGTATATCATAACTCTGAAGATAATAATACAAGAATATTAAGTAAACAACAAATAATAATACAAGAATATTAAGTAAACAACAAATAATAATACAAGAATGTTAAGTAAACAACAAATAATAATACAAGAATATTAAGTAAACAACAAATAATAATACAAGAATATTAAGTAAACAACAAATAATAATACAAGAATATTAAGTAAACGACAAATAATAATACAAGAATATTAAGTAAACAACAAATAATAATACAAGAATATTAAATAAACAACAAATAATAATACAAGAATATTAAGTAAACAACAAATAATAATACAAGAATATTAAATAAACAACAAATAATAATACAAGAATATTAAGTAAACGACAAATAATAATACAAGAATATTAAGTAAACAACAAATAATAATACAAGAATATTAAGTAAACAACAAATAATAATACAAGAATATTAAGTAAACAACAAATAATAATACAAGAATATTAAGTAAACGACAAATAATAATACAAGAATATTAAGTAAACAACAAATAATAATACAAGAATATTAAGTAAACAACAAATAATAATACAAGAATATTAAATAAACAACAAATAATAATACAAGAATATTAAGTAAACAACAAATAATAATACAAGAATATTAAATAAACAACAAATAATAATACAAGAATATTAAGTAAACGACAAATAATAATACAAGAATATTAAGTAAACAACAAATAATAATACAAGAATATTAAGTAAACAACAAATAATAATACAAGAATATTAAGTAAACAACAAATAATAATACAAGAATATTAAGTAAACAACAAATAATAATACAAGAATATTAAATAAACAACAAATAATAATACAAGAATATTAAGTAAACAACAAATAATAATACAAGAATATTAAATAAACAACAAATAATAATACAAGAATATTAAGTAAACGTCAAATAATAATACAAGAATATTAAGTAAACAACAAATAATAATACAAGAATATTAAGTAAACAACAAATAATAATACAAGAATATTAAGTAAACAACAAATAATAATACAAGAATATTAAATAAACAACAAATAATAATACAAGAATATTAAGTAAACAACAAATAATAATACAAGAATATTAAATAAACAACAAATAATAATACAAGAATATTAAGTAAACGACAAATAATAATACAAGAATATTAAGTAAACAACAAATAATAATACAAGAATATTAAGTAAACAACAAATAATAATACAAGAATATTAAGTAAACAACAAATAATAATACAAGAATATTAAGTAAACAACAAATAATAATACAAGAATATTAAGTAAACAACAAATAATAATACAAGAATATTAAGTAAACAACAAATAATAATACAAGAATATTAAATAAACAACAAATAATAATACAAGAATATTAAGTAAACGACAAATAATAATACAAGAATATTAAGTAAACAACAAATAATAATACAAGAATATTAAGTAAACAACAAATAATAATACAAGAATATTAAGTAAACAACAAATAATAATACAAGAATATTAAGTAAACGACAAATAATAATACAAGAATATTAAGTAAACAACAAATAATAATACAAGAATATTAAGTAAACAACAAATAATAATACAAGAATATTAAATAAACAACAAATAATAATACAAGAATATTAAGTAAACAACAAATAATAATACAAGAATATTAAATAAACAACAAATAATAATACAAGAATATTAAGTAAACGACAAATAATAATACAAGAATATTAAGTAAACAACAAATAATAATACAAGAATATTAAGTAAACAACAAATAATAATACAAGAATATTAAGTAAACAACAAATAATAATACAAGAATATTAAGTAAACAACAAATAATAATACAAGAATATTAAATAAACAACAAATAATAATACAAGAATATTAAGTAAACAACAAATAATAATACAAGAATATTAAGTAAACAACAAATGATAATACAAGAATATTAAGTAAACAACAAATAATAATACAAGAATATTAAATAAACAACAAATAATAATACAAGAATATTAAGTAAACAACAAATAATAATACAAGAATATTAAGTAAACAACAAATAATAATACAAGAATATTAAGTAAACAACAAATAATAATACAAGAATATTAAATAAACAACAAATAATAATACAAGAATATTAAGTAAACAACAAATAATAATACAAGAATATTAAATAAACAACAAATAATAATACAAGAATATTAAGTAAACAACAAAAAATAATACAAGAATATTAAGTAAACAACAAATAATAATACAATAATATTAAATAAACAACAAATAATAATACAAGAATGTTAAGTAAACAACAAATAATAATACAAGAATATTAAGTAAACAACAAATAATAATACAAGAATATTAAGTAAACAACAAATAATAATACAAGAATATTAAATAAACAACAAATAATAATACAAGAATGTTAAGTAAACAACAAATAATAATACAATAATATTAAATAAACAACAAATAATAATACAAGAATGTTAAGTAAACAACAAATAATAATACAAATATATTAAATAAACAACTAATAACTATATGCGAATATTAAATAGATGATAAATAATAATACGAAAACATTGAATAAATAAAAAACAATAAAACAAAAGTATTAGATAAATAACAAATGATAATACAAATACTTTAAATAACAAACAATAATGTAAGAACATTGAACAAATAATGAATAACAACTTCATAAGTGATCATTTAACTGTGTGTAAACAAATGACTGATATTTAATTGAACTGTGATACATGGCAATACTTGAAACCATTTAACTTTGTTGACTTATGCTAAACTGAATTGTTTGAAATTGAACTGTTTGATCATTTAACTGTGTGTAAACAAATGTCTGGCGTTTAATAGAATTGTTAGTGATACATAGCAATACTTGGAACCATTTAACTTAGTTGACTTATGTTTGCAATTCATATATATCTAAAATATATTAATAAACCGAATTTTGGCATTAAATAACCTACAGTGGTTGATATGCCACAAAACCAAACCAAATCAAACCAAAACAAGCTATTCTATGTGACGTAAAGCAAAGATATTTTTCCAATACATCACGGATCGGTACCATACTCTAAGCCAGTGACTTCATATATAACTTACATTTCCGATCAAGTTACAAGTATTTCGGTTATATTTTTTCACAGCATGTGAAAAGAATAATATCAAACAATACAGAAAGATTCCACACATTTTCATTTTTACGTTATATGTTATATATATATAATGATAATGTAAAACTAGAAACTCACCAGGGACTGGTAGTCGATGACTTGAGAACCAGCACTGGTATAAGTGCAACCACTGAGTCCCACAATTCTAAACCACAGAGGTGCCTGGATATCTATTAAACTTAGTATATAACCTGACAAGAGACGAAAGAGTAACTCCTTTGTAGGGATTTTAAATCAATACACTACTGAAGGATTCCAAAACTACCTTGGTAACCACTGCTACACAACGAGCAGCAATAAAATGGGGGAAATACTTAAAGACTACATACAACATTTTTCAGAATAATATCAAATTCTAGTCCTATAGATCTGGTGCCAAGTGGCTTACTAGACGGTTCTTGTTTGCTTTCATCATTAACCCCATATCTATTGTTTGATGAACAAAGCGTTTTTAATGATTTTTCTATATTCATGTTAATTCGAGCTTGTCACCCTGACTCTTTTTAATGTACTCGACCGATGTTTTTTTCCCGCCTTTAATGATTTTCCTCTTTGTCCATCGAAACTCTTTCACATTCATTCTTCAATAAGTACTGGCGCATCACAATCCTATTTACATTACTTCCTTTAGTTCTTAGCAAATAGAATACAAAAATCAATCGATACAGTTTCTTGAGAGAAAGACTGTTGAAAATAACCGTCTCCCTTCTCATCAATAAAGAAGACTAGGGAAATTTTATGTCTATGAAAAAATTGCACTTTCTGATTATATGAAAAATTAATAATGTTACATACAGTTTAAGTTAATCTCACAAATAATATTATTCACTTAGTATTTATTCAAATGAGCTTAATTTTCAAAGTAATATCATACAAACGGTTCGTATAATACTGCATGTCCTCAGAGACTTTAATCCAACGACAAACTTTAGCAATATAAGCTGAGTGATTTGAATCACAAAGTTTGACTATTCTCCAATTTTATCGGAGCTTAAATTTCACAGAGTTATATACCTCTGATGTAACGTTTGTAGAGTATGACAATATAGTTTTTCCTTAAAAAAAAAATGCTTTCATTTTCTTTTTTTCCCCTTACGGGCATGTCGGTCATATAGAAATTTGATCTCTTTGATAAAATAAAAATGGATTTTTTCCTAAGCTGTGGTTGTATCACTACTTTTGTTTGGATGCACCACATGGGTACTTAGAGAAAAAGCTGGATGGAAACTACACAAGAATGCTGTACGGTCATTCTTTCCCATCTCACAAACCATCCAAGTTCAATATATCAACTCTGTACCGATACTAGTTCAGAAGACATGCCAGGATCGATGAGCTATTGAGACGGATGGAGAGAGAGAGAGAGAAAGAAAGAGAACGATAAAGATAGAGATAGAGAGAGAGGGGGAGGAGCGATGAGCTATTGAGACGGATGGGGAGAGAGAGAGCGATGGGGATAGATAGAAAGAGAGAGGAAGGGAGAGAGGTAGAATCAAGGGACTCCCTGCTATCAGTAAATCTTGATGATGATGATGATGATGATGATGATGATGATGATGATGATGATGATGATGATGATGATCGAAATAATTAACATTTCATTAACACTTGCATTGATACCTGGCCAATGATAATCATGGTCAACCTTATTTACAATAAGTCTTACCATTAACGGCATGCGTTTTGGTACCTTTCAAAGAAAAAATGATGACATACTAAAATTAAAATTGATAATTTTGTTAGAAATGGTTGAAATTTG
>CAUZXS010001968.1:0-22500 GCA_963585895.1 Sepioteuthis lessoniana
GGACAGACTACGTTTTTCAAACTTGGTGAGGCAACAAGTCTAGGAGAAGAAAAACTCAGAATTCAAACCTGTTAAACTCCGCTTAAAAATTGACCTTCTCCTATATCCTGCTCGAGCGGAGGGTTGGTTAATATATATATATATATATATATATATATATATATATATATATATATATATATATATATATATATATATATATATATATATTCCAAGAAAGGAGTAGTGCCCTCCCATACACCTTAGTGTAGTAACTATTGTAAAGGGAGCTTTCGGGTCACCCTCCACAAAGGTCACCATCTTTGCTTACTTATATATATATATATATATATGATAATGTTTAAGATGAATTTGATTTAAGATAAGAATTTCAGCAATCTTTATGTAAGGTTAAAAAGAAACGTTGTAATTATTTAATTTATGATTAAATCTGGAGAATTACGTTGAAATGTATTTAGACTTTAAGTTTGAAAAAATATAAATGTTATTTGCTGTAGAAAGTGAGTTTTGAATATACATCTAGTTACTTTATTGTGATTCCAACCAGTAATAATAAAAAGAAAAGTCGGAAGTTGACAAATGGGGAGGAAACTGTTCACCCCTCGTCTACCCATTCTAACCCTTCCCTCCTGTGTCTATTCTGACTATAATTAATTTATCCATTAGATCTGAAGAAGTTCTGTTATTTTTGGTGTTATTGATTCATATCAATACCTATAGCAGGATGGAAATAAATTTATAACTCTAATGTGACCGTTTTTTTTTCTTAAAAGTATATATATATATATATATATATATATATATATATATATATATATATATACCGGATGTAGCATTAAATAAGCCAGAAGAGAGGAGATGCGATGAAACATAACCAAAATAAACCAAAGCAAATTAAAATTTTCAAAGCTCCAAAACAAGCGGTTTTCACCAGCTATTGATATAACGGTTTATATCATCAATAGATTTTATTGTGTGAAGTAAAATAAAATAAACAATCCCATTATTTGTCAAATTTTTGAGATGCTGGATAAGTGTTATTTTTTTAGAAAAATTGAACTGTTGACGTCATCTTTATTGTTATACTTACAACGTTTCAAACTATATGTTCTTCAGCCTTCTTCGGTGTTTCATGCGTGACTCATATCCTGCACATACAATTACGGACGAGGACTACTACGATGACTTAGCGTTTCTGGCAAATACACCCGCCCAAGCCAAATCCTCCTACATAGTCTGGAACGAGCAGCTGCTAGCATAGACATCCATATCAACGCAGGCAAGATGGAATACATGTGCTTTAATCAAAGAAGTGACATCTCCTCACTAAACATTTGTTCTCTGAAACTAGCACACGAGTCCACGTACCTACGAAGCAGTGTATCAGAAACTGAGACAGACATCAACACGTGACCAGCAATAGCATGGACAGCCAACGATAGCCTATCGGTCATATGGAAGTTAGACATGACCGATAAAATGACATGCAGCTAGAACCTGCTTACAACACCTCAATGCCAATACAGGATGTAGCCTACCGGGAGCGATGGATGATAGAGAAGAGAGGCGAGAGAGGATAGGGAAAATCCACACTGGCAGCGTGACATGATGCTGATCTCTGACTCTGGAGTCCATGCAGAATGTCGTACTGACCTCTTCATTTGAACCATAGCGGTAGACTGTTCCACTTCTGTTAACCATGACTGGGTACAAGTATTAAGTTATAAAAAGTATTCCTTGTTATTATTACCTGTAGTTGGGATTGAACCTGCAACCACCAGATGATTCTACTCTGAATCACTTTCCAATCTAACATATTATCCACTGCGCGATGTGTCCTTGCAGGATAACAATTCCATATTATCTAAAGCCGTACAGGTGAAACATGTCATTAAAATAAATTGTTAATTCCAACAATCTGGTATGAAATAAAACATGAAGTTAAAATAAAAATGATTTAAAGATTAATCTAAATTTGAATGGTTTTCTCAAACTTTTATTTACTTTCTGAAAATTTCTAAAGTTGTTGGTGTTCACTCTAATAAAAAAAAAAACAAAAAAAAACAATATCAAGCTGACACTTTTCAACTAAACAATTTATTTCAGTCCAAAGAGAAACCATTCTCTCGATGTATACTCTTATCGTAATATTTTAGCATTTGACAGTTTGACGAATTACTTTAAATTTAATCTGATTATAGATAAAGAAATTTTTAAAAATCATGAAACTACCAGTAACGCCAAGACTTTTGAAAAAGCATTCGGTTTTAAACATTTTTCCGGCATGTTTTTTTTTTAAGTATTCCAAACACATTATGGTTAGAGGTAAAGTATATATCATTATCATCATTTTTTACTCCTTGAGAATTTTTCACTCCCATTGATGATTTTTCATTGAAGTTTGAGCGAGAGCAAGTCTCATCAAGTTTATATGATTCTTTTCAGTATTCTAGCCGATCTAAAACATGCAGTAATTTGGATGGTCTCCATTTGTCCTGTTATTTCCAACTCCCCCAGTCGCTGTTCCAATCCTTTAGTGACTGTACCAAGAGCACTATTTACAATGGGTATCACCGTCACTTTTATATTCCAATTTTCTTCGATTCCCTAGGAAGGTCCTTTTTTCACTTCTTTTCAATTTTACTCTGTTGTCAGCCGACACAGCAAGGTCAACAATTCTGCAAGTTCTTTTTTTTTTTTTCGTCTATTTTTATAAGGTCTGGTCGTCTGGCTGAGATTAGGTGATTCGTTTGTATCTCAAAATTCCAGAAGAGTTTATGCATTTAAGTTTCCAGAACAGATGCTGGATTGTGCATATACCATTTGTTCGCATAGCCAAATTTCAATTACTTGCACAATTCCCAATGGAATATCTTTTGTACCCAGTTATGTCTTTTCTTATATATCTTTCTGTGCTAATTTAATGCATTCACTTATACTGTGATTGATAGTTGTGTCTTACCCGACACATAATCTACATCTGATGTTTTATTTCGTCTTATCTATTCTTGCTTTGATATTATCATCATCACCATTATTATTATTATTATTATTATTATTATTATTATTATTTACTCCTTTAGAGTTTTTCAAATCAGCGCCAGCTGATGGGTGTTCACTGGAGTTTGAGTGACAGCAAGTCCCCTCAAGTCGCCAGGACTCTCCTCAGTATTCTGGACATTCTTAATAATGCTATCATTTGGATAGTCCCCACTCGTCCACCAACTTCCAAGTCCTCCAGTCCCTTTAATAATCATTTAGTTACAAGAGCTCCAATCACAATTGGTACAATCGTCACTTTCATGTTCCATACCTTAATCAATTCTCTAGCAAGGTCGAGATATATCATTATTATTATCTATTTACTCATTAGAGTTTTTCACATCAGCGTTAGCTAATGGTCTTTCACTGGAGATTGAGTGACAGCAAGTCTATTGAAGTCTCCCGGGCTCTTCTCAGTATTCTGGCCGTTTTCAATAATGCTGTTGTTTGATGGTCTCTGCTCGGCCGCTCTCTTCCAAATCTCCCACGCCCTTTAATAATCCTTTAGTTACCGTGCCAAACGCACCAATCACATTTGGTATAATTGTCACCTTCATGTTGCATAGTTTTTTTTTTTTAATTCTGTAGAGGAGTCAAAGTACTTATCTCTCTTTTTACATTCTTTCAGTTTTATTCTGTGGTCAGCCGGGACAGCAAAGTCGACAACTTTGCAGTTTTTCTTTTTTTTTTTTTTTTGGTTGATTATTATAAGGTCTGATCTTCTGGCCGAGATTAGGGGATCCATTTGTATGTCAAAGTCCCATAAGAATTTTTGTGTGTCATTTTCTAGGACAGGTGATGGGTTGTGCATATACCATTTGTTAGTGTGGTCAAATTACAATTTCTTGCACATTTCCCAGTGGATATCCTGGCCCACCCAGTCGTGTTTAGGCTTGTACTCATTCTGAGCCAATTTGCTGCATCTGCTTAGTACGTGATAGATGGTCTGTCACTGCATCGGCTATATTTGTTGTTTTGCTGCGTCTTATCTATCCTCGCCTTGATAGGATCGGTTCTTACGGCGCTGTTTTGTGCTGCCATCAAGAGAGATTCTGTTTCCCTCTTGATGTTTCCTTTTATAAGCCATGTCCAGATTTTGTCGTGTGAGATGTTGTTTATTAGTCGTTTAAAACACCCATAGATTTTTTTTCCTTCCCACTTTCTTTTCTAGTTATTGTCATTCTGTTATCCATCGTGTTGTCTATTAATATTATTATTATTTACTCCTTTAGAGTTTTTCACATCAGTGTTAGTTGATGGTTTTTCACTGGAGTTTGAGTGACAGCAAGTCTCCTCAAGTCTTCAGGACTCGTCTCAGGATTCTGAAAGTTCTTAGCAATGCTGTCGTTTGGATAGTCTCTACCTGTCCGCCAACTTCCAAGTCCTCCAGGCCCTTTAATAATCCTTTAGTTATTGTGCCTAACGCACCAATCACAATTGGCACAATCGTTATTTTCATGTTCCACAGCTTTTACGATTCTCTAGCAAGGTCGAGGTACTTATCTTTCCTTCAGATTTATTCTGTGGTCCGTCGGGACAGCAAAGTCGACAATTTTACAAATTCTCTTTTTTTTGTTGATTATCATGAGGTCTGGTTTCTGGCCGGGATTAGTTGATCCGTTTGTATGTTAAATAAATGCATGAGTAGCATTTTAATTTATATATATATATATACTTTCTCCCACGAACATCTAAAACACAATACGGCACTATGAAAGAAATTTTGGTGTTTGAAAAACAAAGGGTTAACCCCTGAAATTGAATGGTCTATTTTGAAAAAATCAATTACTCCAAATAATTTTGAAGGTAGATGCAATTTGTGCTTAGAAGAGAAAATACAAATAATGACGTATAAATTGCCTGAAAAGTTAATAAATAAAAGATGTGAATTAATTGCTAGATGTAGACATGAGACAAAATTTAAACTATAGACTAATAATTTAAAAAAAACATTGAAATAAATAGTGAAACAAGGAAAAAAAAACGTATCTAATATACGCCCATGGAAAACTTAGGTGGCAGAGGAAATTGAATCGAATTTTATATAAATATTAATATTTCCCTTACAAAAATTCATTACATTAACATAGCACATAAAAGTTATTTATCGAACTTAAGAAGAAAATAAAATAAATAAAATAGAATAAATCAAAAAGTTAAATTGCCATAATTCCAACTGACGGAAGAATTTTGAAAATAAAATAAATAGGTAAATAAAAAAACCAAATTTAAAAAAACGAGGCGGTAACTCTTCACATCTCTCCCTTGCCTTTTCCCACCCGTGTCTATTCTGTTTTATTTATCGACTGGATCTGAAGAATTCCTGTTATATTTTCTTCGTGTTTTTGTTTACATCAAAAACACAAAACAGGATGGAAATAAATTTATAATCCTAAAATAACCGGTCTTTGGTTTTTTCTTTAAAGAATATATATATATATATATATATATATATATATATATATATATGTGTGTGTGTGTGTGTGTGTATATATATATATATATATATGTGTGTGTGTGTGTGTGTGTGTGTGTGTGTGTGTGTGTGTGTGTGTGTGTGTGTGTGTTATGTATCTTATTATAGATAAGGTTACGTTATCTGGGTTAATGGCATATTAACCCTTGATGGTTATGTAGTGCTGCATCCTATTTATACATTTTTTTTCATGAATAATTTGGAGATAACATTTTTTCATCGGGCCAGTGATCATTTGTTTTTACTGGGTTTCATGGTTTTCAGCATAGTAAATGATTAATCAGTTCGATTTGACACATGGATTGGACCCTAAAAGGCACTATCATTCTGGGTGATAAGGGACTTTGCAGTTATGGCAATGATAGCGTATTTCTCATTCGCTAAAGCTTCGGAAATTGTGCCTCATCATCAGAGGATTTAGTTTATTTCTCGAACACTCGTTCATCAGAAAAGGTGAAGAAGGCGTTTCCTACAGACCCAACTTATTCTAGATATAAATATATATGTATGTACATATGAAAGTGATGTCACCATACGCATAGGTAAAGTATGGATATCTATTGACAGATAAAGAGTGTATATATAATCTAATCGCTCTGATAAGATAAAACAAAATTTATTCCAAGCTGTTGTCTGATCATTGCTAATGTATGATCGCACCACTTAGAATCTCACGAAACGTCTAGGGAAAGGTTTGGTAGGAATTTTCCAATAATGTTACGTACTATATGAATGAACCCTAAAAGCAGTGCTTCATAAAGCAGCAGCTGAACAGCAACTTACGTCTCGTCTTTAAAAAAACAAAAAAGAAAGATATGCTGAGTAATACTGGAGATGTAGGTCGAAACTCATAAGCGATGTGCTCTTATGCAATCTTACACATGATCCCTCTAGCCTTAGCCAACCAGCAAGGACTAACGTTAATTATCTATTTGAAGAGGTGTAATTGTTATTATCGTAGGAAATGAACTCGGTGACACGCGTTCAAATCCTGGGCGAAGCTAATTGCATTTCACATAACATTATTATCATTGGAAGAGGTATGAATCCAATTATTCTCCTTCCAGATATGGGTAAATAGTATGGCATACTGGGCACTTCAGGCTTAGTTAGGCAGCCAGCAAAGGAGAAATAAAACTCTGGAAGGAACGGTGATGAACTCCGCTTAAAATTGACCTTGAGCCATACTCAAAAGGGTTTATAAATGCATATTTTCATCATCCCTGTGAAGACACTGGACGTTATCTAGAGCACTATCCGATAGGGATGGATGGCGAGAGAGAAATCGAGTAACGTGGATCCGTACTTACGGCACATTTCGATGATATATATATATATATATATATATATATATATATGTGTGTGTGTGTGTGTGTGTGTGTGTGTGTGGTGGGGTGCAGAGTATTAAATACAATATACAGGTTACCATATTTACCAACCCCTCCGGTCGGGCAGGATATGACACATTGTAAATTTTTAAGCGGAGTTTAACAGGTTTGAATTCAGAGTTTTCCTTCTCCTAGACTAGTTGCCTCACCAAGGCTGAAGGACCTAGTCTACCCTACTATTTACTTATAGCTGGAGGGAGAATAATTGGATTCATACCTTTCCCAAGGGGATTAGTGCTATGTGAAATGCAGTCAGTCTCGTCCAGGATTTAAACTCGTGTCGCCGTGTTCATTTCACACGACGATAACTATTATACCACAGGCACCTCCTAACCATTACACCACGGGCACCTCCATACATACATGTTATGGCAGGATGATTCTCTGGATATATTGCAAGCACCAAAGTGTTAATACTGATGAACTTGTCGGCGGTATGTCTTTGAGCAGCAGCAGCAGACCATTTTATTTGTAACCATGACAACAAATCGTGAACATCATGTCTTTGTGGTTGAAATTTTTTAAAAAGAAGTATGATAACCCCATTGCAGTACGCTCATTATTGCGCGTGGGTAGGAAAAAAAAACAAGAAAAAAAATCAACACGAGCAACTCTTTGGAAACACCTGAATTGACCGACCAGCAAAAATATAATTTACATCCCCCAGAATTGTGGGTACCCTAGATTCCATCTAGAGGACTTACTGAGAGCAAAATTTCATAGGGACGGATGGTGAGATAGAGAGAGAAAATTCCAATTGTTGGCATGCCCTGATGATAACGATGATCATGATGATAATGATTATACATAAGAAACAAGGAATTATTATCTCCAAAACCAACAAATAAATATCAATCTTTTCTGAAGCCCAAGGTTCTAAAGTAATGATACTCAACCGATTTTGGGACCAACCCCACTTTGTTATTTCTAAAACTGAGTTGTCCTCCTGTAATATTTAATTCAACATTTTAACACAATTCAAGGGAAGGAACCTTAAAAGACTATTAACTACGTCTCCAAACAAGTTCCACCAAAATATTACCCAGCCCCACCAAAATATTACCATGCCCCACTAAAATATCGCCATGACCACCGGTTGGGCATACGCCTAATGTTGTGAATTACTGGCCTAAAGCATGTCTGTCATATATTTTCTAAAAGTTAATATCTATACCGGGTGTAACGGTTGGAAAACTGCTTGTTGAACGTAAAAATCAGGAAGATAGTGTCTTCGGGTAGAATACGCATATTTAGCCAAAAAATATAAATATACTTATATCGTTATTAGGCAGTGTAAATATTCACACAAGATATGTTTCACTCAAGATACGACACGTTATTCAATGTGTCCAATTTGTTTTTGGGAAGAAGTAGAAGGAAATCGATACATAAAAATTATATTTATTTGCTGTGAGACATGAAAAACGATAGAGAAATAGTGCAATTTGTTTATAGTATTCTGATAAAAAATGACAACATGATTGCTGCAGTTGAGGCGATGAATACGAAAATGTTATTGAAATAGAAAGAGTGAAATTTATGTTGTAAGATAAACAAAAATGCAAAACAGTAAAATTTAAAGAAAGAAAGAAAGAAAGAATGAAATTTAATGAAGAATTGAAAAAAAAACGAAAACATAAATGAAAAAGGATTGAGAAGCATCAAAATGTTTGTTATACAACTGAGAAAGAAAGAAAGAAAGAAAGAAAGAAAGAAAGAAAGAAAGAAAATTAGTGAAGAACAGACAAAAAAAACGAAAGTATTAATCAAAAGAAATGGTGAAGTATAAAAATGTTATACTGCAGGAAAAAGAAAGAAAGAAAGAAAGAAAGAAAGAAAGAAAGAAAGAATCAAACAAGCTAACAAAAAGGAAAATATTGATAAAAACTCTAAGAAGAATTCATGAATATAAAAAATAAACTTAAATACTGTAGGTATGAAAGAAAAAAAACATCGAGGAAATAAAAAGAAATGTCAGAGGAAATGAAACAGCATGGCAGGGAAAATAAGGACGAAACAAAAATGTGAAAGAAAAAAGACAGTAAAAAAAAAAGAAAAAATATGGAAAAAATAAATGAAGACGAAATAATATATACAAAGGTTATTGAAAAAATGAAAAGAGAAAAAGATAACAAATAGAGAGGAAAAATGAAAAAGAAAAAAAAAGAATGAAAAAAGAGAAATATTGAAAATAAGTGAAAACTATACAATAAGGGTATTATCGAATAAGAAAGAAAGAACAAAATAAACAAACAAACAAACAAACAAACAAAAATGTGACGAAGAATTGATAAATATAAAAAAAGCTGTTCTACTCCAGGGTAAAAAGAAAAAAAAAACAGCAAATGAGAAAGAAAGAAAGAAAGAAACAAACAAACAAACAAAAATGTGACGAAGAATTGATAAATATAAAAAAGCTGTTTTACTCCAGGAAAAAGAAACAAAAACAGCAAATGAGAAACAAACAAACAAACAAACAAAAATGTGACAAAGAATTGATAAATATAAAAAAAGCTGTTCTACTCAAGGGTAAAAAGAAAAAAAAACAGCAAATGAGAAAGAAAGAAAGAAACAAACAAACAAACAAAAATGTGACGAAGAATTGGTAAATATAAAAAAAGCTGTTCTACTCCAGGAAAAAGAAACAAAAACAGCAAATGAGAAAGAAAGAAAGAAACAAACAAAGAAACAAACAAACAAAAATGTGACAAAGAATTGATAAATATAAAAAAGCTGTTCTACTCCAGAAAAAAGAAAAAAAAAAACAGCAAATGAGAAACAAACAAACAAACAAACAAACAAACAAAAATGTGACGAAGAATTGATAAATATAAAAAAAGCTGTTCTACTTCAAGAAAAAGAAAAAGAAAACAGCAAATGAGAAAGAAAGAAAGAAAAAACAAACAAACAAACAAAAATGTGACGAAGAATTAATAAATATAAAAAAAAGCTGTTCTACTCCAGGAAAAAGAAAAAGAAAACAGCAAATGAGAAAGAAAGAAAGAAAGAAAGAAAAACAAACAAACAAACAAAAACGTGACGAAGAATTGATAAATATGAAAAAAAACAAATTGTTCTTCTCCAGGAAAAAGAAAAAAAAACAGCACATGAGAAAGAAAGAAAGAAAGAAAGAAAGAAAGAAAGAAAGAAATACGAATTTTATATATGAAAACAAAATTATTAAATGAAAACCTATGTATATGTGTGTGCCCGTATGTGAGTGCCTATGTGCGTATATATATATATATATATATATATATATATATATATATGTGTGTGTGTGTGTGTGTGTGTGTGTGCTTGTCTTTAAAGGACATTTTTCAGAAAAGAAAGTGACGGAAAAATAGCAAAAACGAAATGGAAAAAGCAAGATATTGATAAGTAAACAATAGTGACAAAGAAAGAAAGAACAGTGAAAGAAGGTAGAAAAACATACATATAATTAATGACGAAAAAAGTGCAGAAAGAAATAAAGTAAATGAAAGAAGGGAGTAAATAAATATTTATGATGAAGAATAGCGATGATCAAGTACGAATGTATATGTTGATAAAAAAGCAAATGTGACAAAAAAGTCCTAATACAAGGAACTGATTTGAAAATCAAAAGCGTGATACCTGATAAGTGTTGATGAATAATAAAAGAAGAGTCTGAAAATAAATGAGGAAGACAGAGAAACTTGGAGAGTGATAAAAACGATCGTAAGTATTAAAATGAGACTCTTATAAAAATGAGAGAAAAACAAATTATCACAGAAAGATAAGAAAAAAATAATGGCTGACAAATTTATGTAGAAAAAAAAAACCTGGAGAAAAGTTACGCCAATATCGATATTTCAACAGGATTTGAAAAGTGGAATAAAATTGTTTTAATAGAAGAGAAATAGGAGAATGACTAGCAGATAGAGATAAAATGAGAGTATGTGAAAAAAAAGATATTATATCTACAAGAATTACATAATAGAAGTAATTGTGCCTAATGAGCAAGAAAGACACTTACACTAGAATTTTTTTGAGAGAATCAGTTAGAATAGTCGAAGAGACACTCAAGGATTTCGTCAAGATCTCATGTAATCGAACCTATATGGTGTGGAGGTCTTTTATTCGTGTATAGTGAGGAAGCTAACGATCTTGAGACATTTGATTAAAATCTTTATTTAAACCGTATCCATTCTCTTAGCGGCGTATATCGTGGCAATCCTGAAGAAAGTATCATGAAATTTGGGAATATTAGATCAATTTCATCATTGACAAAGACTCAGTTTATCAAGAATTGTTCACACCAGCGTCAGCTGATGATTTTACGGGAGTTTAAGTGATAGCAAGTTTCCTCAAGTCTCCATGATTATAAGTATTCTGACTGATATTATTAATACTATAGTTAAGATTGTCTCAAATTGGCCTTTTATTTCCAACTCTTCTAGTTCCTGTACCAATCATTTGGGGATTGTTCCAAGTGTGCCAATTACAAATAGTAATACCGTCGCTATTATTATGTTGAAAACAGCTCTAAATATTGAAGATTTGGCAAAAAAGTATTAAGGTAGTCGTCTATCCAGTTATTATCTTAACATCACTGACAGACTTGTTTATCGTGTCTTTAAACCGTTAGGCTTTCGATCATATGGAAATCAGACCTGACCGATAAAAGGAAACGCAGTTTCTTCCAGGCAGCGGTAGTATCGATACTGCTATATCGATGCACTACTTGGACGCTAACTAAACGGCTGGAGAACAAGCTAGACGACAATTACACAAGAATGTAGCGAGCAATATTGAACAAGTCCTGGCGGCAACACCCCACAAGGCACCAACTATACGGCCACCTGCCTCCCATCACGAAAACTATCAAAGTTAGACAAACCAGACATGCAGGACACTGCTGGAGAAGCAAGGACGAGCTCATAAGTGATGTACTCCTGTGAATCCCCGCATATGGCCGAGCAAACGCAGGACGACCAGCTCGAACATACATACAGCAGCTCTGTGAGCATACGAGATGTAGCCCTGAAGCCACGCCAGAGGGGAGGATCGATAGAGAGAAGTATCGAGAGAGGGTCAGCGATATCCGTGCTAGCGGCACGACATGATGATGATGATGAAACCGTTTTCACTAAGGTCGATGTCTCATCAAATAGAGAAAGCAAACCAAACCAATTTAACTGCCTAAACTCACTTTTCTTTTTCAGAAAGACATTCTAATTTCTTCGACAATGTTTGTTGCACAACTCTCTCTCTCACTCTCTCTCTCTCTCTCTCTCTCTCTCAAACACACACACACACACACTAACTGAAATTTTCATATTATGCGCGACAACCGAATGTCCCTAGATCTGGATCCCTTGTCTCGTCTCCCTAGGACTGTCGCTTATGTACGCAATAACTTAAGAATGTGTATATTATAAACACAATTAGAAACACAGGCAAATGATTATTTGAGAATTGGCTATTGAGCAAGCAACACGTGAAGGAACACGACCTGTTTTCATCCATACTTACCAACCCCTCCGCCCTAGCAGGATATGAAATAAGGTCAATTTTTAAGCGGAGTTTAACAAGTTTGAATTCAGAGTTTTCCTTCTCCTAGACTAGTTGCCCCACCAAGGCTGAATAACGCAGTCTGTCCTACTATTTACTTATAGCTGGAGGGAGAATAATTGGATTCATACCGTTCCCAGGGGTATTAGTGCTATGTGAAATGCAGTCAGTCTCGTCCAGGATTTGAACTCGTGTCGCCGTGTCCATTTCCTATGATGATAACAATTACACCACAGGCACCACGGTTATAGTGTATACCCAAGAACATTTTACAAATTATTTTTATGTTATATATTGAGCCTAGACCGAGCCGTCAATCAAGAGATGCACCCGGGTAAATAAGCGGAGAACAGCGGAAGCAGGTGGCCGTCAGATAGTTATATAACCAGGTGCCACAGACGGCTTGAGTCAGTTGCAGTTCCAGTTCCAGTTGGAGTTGGAGTCAGTTGGAGGACAAGATGCCAGCGTGAGAATCAGCTTGCAGACTGAGGGCTTGCGGCCCTCGGTGACCTACGGTTGAGCAACCCCAGCGCAGATGAGGATGAAGTGCTGCTATGGTCAGAAGAACTTTGGGTCAATATGTGGCAGTCTGTCCCCGTCTCCAACTCACCTCTTACACACAACCAACATCAACCCTTTCGAGATTAAAGTGTAAGAGGTATATTTTTATAAAGCAGTGTGTTCGTTCGTTCATTGAAGTCGTCATTACGTTTGATCATGATTCTGCTTATATTTTATGTTTGTATATGTATATGGCTATTCAACATTTATTACAGACAGTTTTCTGAAACTAAAATTATTCACTAAATATCATTATTAACTATTTGTTGATCATTGTCGAGGGTGACCCGCATGCTCTCTTTTCGATAGCTACCTCACCAAGGTGTAGCGGAGGGCGCTACTCCTTTCCCCGGATTGCTCCACTTTACCACTTATTCATACCATAACTGAAAGGATGAGAAGTTTATACCGTTCCGGAGAGTATCCATCCGTAAGTGGACGTAATAGCGTTATTTGGGTTCGAACTCGCTTACTTTCGAATCACAGTCCAACATTTTAGTCATAATGCAGAGAAATGTATAAAAAAAGTACCGCTTCCTTTTAAAACGAAGAAGTTACCCAGCATCTTGTGTTTCATTACATTTCCATAGGCTTCAATGGTCTCAAAAATTGAACGGTTTCTTTTTTCTTTTTCTTTTTTTTTAATGGCATATCAACTCCTTGTAGGTTATTTAATGCCAAAGCCATTCTCCAAGAAGAACAGTAGTGGTAGTATTTAATCCATAGCTGGAAGGACAAGGGGTTTCACACCTTTCCCAAGGGTATTCGTCCGAAAGTGAACGTAATAGAGCGACTGGAATACGAACTCGCGTACTACGATTCCGCAGTCCATCGCTTTAACCATTACTCCACGAGGACACCACGAGGACACCCCCCAAAAAATTGAACGGAGAAAATAAAGAAACATGGGATCAACTACGTGAGGGTAGTTGTCTTTTTTGTGATACTCCTTCTTTGCCAGACGATTGAGTGTCACTGGCATAAAGCAGTGACCATATTACAATTGATTGGCTGTGAGATAGATAAACCAAACCAAATGATAAATAGGTTGCGTGGAAAATGTGCATGCATTCTAAATCTTCTATATAACATCTCAAAATGCAGAATGTCCGTAAATGTTTTAATGTAGTAAAATTAACAGAGGAAATATAATACTAAGGGGAAATATTTTGACGGGGTTTGGGTTCCGGAGTTTAACCCCACATCGTATGAAAATATTTTTATTGCATTTTTCATTTAGTTACATTTCTTAGAAGCAGTTTCGCCGTGTCGACTAAGCTCAGAGTACGTTGACCGTATCCTCAGCAGGCACTTGTGGCCAAGCGGATAGTTTGGGTTTTGGGGGTTTAATGGCATATCAACCTTCTTGGGTTATCTAATGCCAAATCTATCCTACTAGGAGAACAGTACAATTTAACCCATAGCTGTGTTGGGGATGAAGTGGTTCATACTTTTATCATGGGTATTTGTCTGAAAGTGAACGTAATAGCAGGACAACGATTCGCAGTCCAACGTTTTAACCATTATACCACAGGCACACACCACAAGCGGTTAGTGCCGTAAGCAATCGGACTAGCAACTGAAGGAAGACGTTTCCATTTAACATTCAAGGTCGGTCAAGATCTGGCTTGTCTGGCGCCTGTAGGAACTACACTTCAAGTCCTCCTTCACACATCCCTTCACAGTTGTGTGTGAGACGCCTAAATCTCTGACAATCTGTCGAATAAGCCACTGGGGAGTTTCATCAATGATTGCCTGGAACTTTTCGATGAACTCCTTGGTCAAGGTCTTCCTGGCGGTGTCCTTCCGCTCCACCACCTCAAAAGGGTCGTCCGATGCGTTGAACTGTGCCCTCAAGCGTTGAACTGTCCGGATTTGCATTTTGAGGGTGCTGGCAATGGTCTTGTTAACATAACTTGAATTGTTAGAGAGCATGGGTTGTACAGCGGCGCATCGCCGATCTCGCTTGTTTAATATTGTGTCATTTTCAGACATGATAGAATGCTCCTATCACTCTTCGGATTTGTACACAACTGGCCAACTAGTAGATGGTCCGCAACAACAAAAAAATCGGTTCTCATTAAACGGAAAAGGAATCACGTCGTCTTTTCTAGGGCGATAATTTTATTGTTCAACACTGAAGAGGACACAGCCCAAGGGAGAAAGTATGAAGACAATTATAGGATTATAGTAAGGCGTAGTGAATTCTTTAAGCTTTGTATGACAACTTGTCTATGAGAATGAAAACCCTATGTTCAACCCAGACCTTGAGAGGGGTGGTCTCTGCCAGATTATTCTTGCTCAATACAATCTACATGGGTAGCACCACCATAAACAAACAAGGTTACAGGATCAGACAATACGCCAACCCCTGCAGGGGAGGAAGAACCACTCTTAAAATGGGTACTGTGTATAACATTGAAACGTATCAGTTGATCAGACTCTAGTTTTGGATATTTAAGCAGTGCTCTGAAGTGATTCATTTCTATTACTCAAAGATCCACTTGATCCCTTATTGGTAGTACCTGTTAGGCTCATATCAAAGGGTGAAAAAGAACTATTTATAAACATAATTGTATTCGATAAGATTATGTAAATAAAGACACTTAAGGAACAAGTTATATAAAAATGTAAATATAAATGGCTATTAAACATTACTACCTAACTTCTATGCTTACAAGAAAACTTGACAGGTTGACATGCCATTAAAATCGATCAATCATTAGAAGCAGATTCTTTATTTTAGTTTTTTGAACCTCAGATTCGGAAAATACTAGACTGCATTATTTTACACATTCAGTTGGCAATGCTAAAAGTTCTTTCTGAATTTTTTATTCTTACCCAAAGAACTGCAACTTTTCCCTTTCTTCTATTCTTATTTATTTATTCATTCATTTATTTATTTGTTTTTCTCTCGTCACGTTTTCCACTTCACTTGTCGCTTGTAATTTTTCTTCTTTTATTTCTCTACCTTGAAAGCAGTTGCGTATAAAAAGCTTTTCTTTATATCTCGCTAGGAAAAAGCAGACATTTTCGCGCCAAAATCATTTCTGGTCTTGCCTTTATGTTTATTTTTCTTTTTGATTTCGTTGTTGTTGTTGTTGTTGTTCCTGAGTTTTAATGATGGTGACGAGTCTAGATCGTAATATCGTGCTTAATGCAATTTACGGAATTGTAGAAACCAGACAGCAATGGAAAAATATCAAAGAATTTCTTCGCCATTATGCACTTGTTTTCCGACGTTATGGCAAATTTAAATTCAGCGCAAACACTCCAATTGAACACTGTGAATATCAACTAGTTTAGTTTTTTTCTAGCGCATAGACACTGAGCAAAATCGAAATCTTATTTATTTTACTAAAGCAATAATGTTTTAACGGTACCTATTTGCTTATTAAGCACCTATTCAAGATATATCGCTTTGGGAACAGACAGGTTATATCTTGCTGTATAATCAAGTGCGTTTGGTAACGACTGAATATTATCAAACCAGATCATGGTTAAAGAGTATAGATATTTACCAAACCCTCCGCTCGGGCTGGATATGATACAAGGTCAATTTTTTTAAGCGGAGTTTAACAGGTTTGAATTCAGATACAGAGTTTTCTTTCTCCTAGACTAGTAACCTCACCAAGGCTGAAGAAACCAGTCAGCCCTATTATTTACTAATAGCTGGAGGGAGAATAATTGGATTCATACGGTTCCCAAGGTTATTAGTGCTATGTGAAATGCAATCAGTCTCGTCCACGATTTGAACTCGTGTTGCCCTCTCCATTTCCTCCGACGATAACTATTACACCACAGGCACCACGGTTCTAGTGTATACACTATATATTTATCAAACCACTCCGCACATGGTCATTTTTTGAAGCCTAGTTTAACAAGTTCGAATACAGAGTTTTCTTTGTCTTATGCCTGTTACGTTAACAAGGGTTAGGAGCCAGTCTGCCCAACTTTTTATCCAGAGCTGTGGGAAAA
This sequence comes from Sepioteuthis lessoniana, assembly GCA_963585895.1. Classification (NCBI taxonomy): domain Eukaryota; kingdom Metazoa; phylum Mollusca; class Cephalopoda; order Myopsida; family Loliginidae; genus Sepioteuthis; species Sepioteuthis lessoniana. Next base: position 16,981 of record CAUZXS010001968.1, read on the forward strand.
ATAATAAGGTTATACCATTCTTTAAGGTATAAGCAGTATGTGAAATGTACACACCCGTCTCCATTTCCAATTTGGTTCCATCTCCAAACAAAATAACAGACTTCTGAAATTAGTCTGCCATTTCAAATACCTTGGGAGATTGGTTTGGTTTCTTTGTTAAATGGCATATCAAACTTTATAGGTTATTTAATGTCAAAGCCATCCTTCAAGAAGATCAGAATTGATACTATCTGAGAGGATAAGGGGGTGGATACTTTTCCCAAGAGTATTTGTCCCAAAATGAACATAATAGCGTGACTGGAGTTCGAACTCATCAACTACGATTCTGCAGTCCAGTGCTTTGATTATTACACAGCGAAGACACCCCCCACCTTGGTAGTAATAACTCATCTACAGAAACTGATATCAACATACGCATTGGAAAAGCCTGTAGCGCTATTCAAATGTTATCAACTATAAAGAAATCCAATCTCTCTGATAAAATAGAGCAGGAATTCTTCCAAGTTGTTGTCGCATCAGTGTAATATAATAGCCGAGGGATTTCGTTTTATGCCTATGGGTTTAGTTAGGCTGAGAACCTTTCGGCTCAATGCATGGGTTACTTAGGTGCAACATTAAAGCAAGTGTTCACACGCGTGAGTGCGGGTCGGACGTGTCACTCAGAGATGTCACAATAGCCGAGATGGGAAACGGGGCTGGCAAGTGCGAATGAGTTCACGCACCGGAAGCGTATGGATGATTTGGGGATCTAAAAAAAGAAAGTTAGTTGATTTGAAACTGGACACCGAACGAGAATGGTTGACTTTCGCTTGCTCGCGGAGGCCTTGGGCAGTTGTCGCACGAGATAGCGGGCCGATGAAAAAGCCAGAATGTGTATCTCTCTCCTTATGTCGAAGAACCTTTAAACTTAAAGGTTATAAAAAAGTTTCGTACCTGAACTGAGAAGTCGTTACGTGTTTTTCGAATTTCGAGATTCCTATGTTTTATCTCTATGGACATTCGATGTACGTTTCACACATAGCCATATCATTGCTATGGTACATCAGTACCAGTGTATGTATGCACCACCTGAACTCTAATGAATCATAAGGTGAAAAAAATTTGGCAGAAACTTCCTAAGGATGATACATGATGTTTTAAACAAAACCTGGACGCAGCATTCCATGAAACAGTATATATAGAGCTACTTACCTATTTCACAAGCCTTTCATGAAATGCTTGATGGTTGGAAGGTGCTTCTTAAAGAAATCATCTGGAGATTACAGGTTACATTCTAATAATAGGTAAGAATAAGAACGAATGCTTACTATAAATTTACACGGTCAAATGGAGGTGCCCGTGATGGAATGGTTATCGTCGTAGGAAATGGACACGACGACACGAGTTCAAATCCTGGACGAGACTGATTGCATTTCACATAGCACTAATGCCTTTGGGAAAGGTATGAATCCAATTATTCTCCCTCCAGCTATGGGTAAATAGTAGGGCAGACTAGGTTCTTCAGCCTTTGTGAGGCAACTAGTCTAGGAGAAAGAAAACTCTGAATTCAAACCTGTTAAACTCCGCTTAAAAATGACCTTGTGTCATATCCTGCCTAAGCGGAGGGGTTGGTAAATATGATAAATTTACTCGGTCATGGATAAATGTATTAGATATACAATTTTGTAGATGATAGTCAATTATCAGTCTTGTTAGTATCATTTCAAAATCCCATTATCAAAGCAAATAGCATTACACTACTTAAAGTGGGTAGAGTGTTTGCCAATGGTCCAGGAGCCCTTGGTTAAATCCTAGGTCGCATCATACCAGAGACTTTAAAAATAGTATTCGATACCTCCTTGCTTAACACTCAGCAATATAAGGTACGTATCAAGCGTAAAGGGGAGCAATCCAGGGAAAGGATTAGCGCCCTCCCCTACACCTTGGTGTAGTAGCTATTGAAAAGGGAGCCTTCTGGTTTCCCTCGACAAATGTCGCCAACTTTACTTATTTATTGCAAATTACCTAGTCAACGCCTGTGCAATATAGAAAGAAAATTATTACAATATCAAATCTAAATATAAGTTATCGGTTAGTCAGTCAATCGACAAAATAAACCAAGTGAATTTGGTTTGACTCGTAAGTATATTAGCCAAACTGTATGAGGATTTCTTTCCATTCATAGTAATTTTTATTCTTGACTTTTAACGTATTGCCAATTTTTGAGAACGTTTCTAACAGTTAGTGCCAACATTCTCGTGAAAAATACAAGAAATAAAACAAAATGACCGACTATTTATCGATTTTTTATGCCGGGAAAATTAGATTTATTTTAACGCTTTCCCGGCGTTTCATTTTTTCTGTATGACTTTTCCAAACACCCAACCATGTATGGGTGCCGTTCAAAAAGTTGTAAGAGTGTAGAGGTACAGCTGAAGATTTTTGTGGTGGGAAGACCTTACCACCTTTTGTAAAACTAGAATAACTAAATAAGATTGCCATTTTAATTTCTGTGCAAGTGAGGCTCATGCGAATGTTAGAGGTGTACGAATATCTAAAAATCGATAAAGGTTTATAACTTTTTCAACGACCCCTGTGTATATATATATATATATATATATATAGAGAGAGAGAGAGATAGCTACTGAGGGAGAGAGAGGAAAGACTATGATGGATAACGTTGATACAACCATCGGTGTTTGGAGATAGACAGTTTTTCACCAATATGGTCATTAGTTCAAATGTATTTTCCGTTGGTCTGATGATCGAATAGGTGAGAAATTGACGCTCACTAAGTGCTGTTGATGCAATGTTTACGTTATCCTGATTTAGATCCACACGTGCCCTATTAGCGACATTGAGTAATCTTTGTTTATCAATATAGTACATGGCGTCATATATATATATATATATATATATATAGGGTTTCTTACGATAAGGGCACTCATAGGACAGCTAATAACTCTACTAATAATAATGTTATATCCTTTTTTTGTCTCAGATTTATAAATAGTATACAATAACAATTAATAATTTTCGATCCCAATGTCTTGGACAAGAGAGGGAAAATAATTTTTGCCATTTATTTGGAGACAAAACCATACAAAACTGTGCAAGCAAACTTTCTCAGGAGGTTTAACTTTAACCATTATCCCCAGAAAAGCTAAATTTATCATCGAGTATAAAAATTTCAAGCCACATGGTCAGTAACCACCTAAAAAAGAAGGTAGAAAATCCCAAATCTAGCAGGAAGTTCATTGCAAGATGTCCTGACAAAGTGGATGCAGTCAGAGATTCTGTCGGAATGAGTGCAAAGCATAAACTCATAAAAGCTGTCATGGGGTTTCTTGTCTCAGTTATAAATCATTATCATATTAATATATCTATTTTACACACGGGATCTAATATTGCAATATTTCTTCGGGAGAAAGAAGATTTTAATCTGGCAACTATGTTCATATTTGAGGTAGGAGCTGTTCTTATAAAATTCCCACAGCCTTCACTCGTTATGTAACGTAATATCATTCATATTAGTGCAATAACTGTGAACGAATGAGAAAATACGAGGTGCATACGATAAGTTTCCAAACTTTTTTCGTATGGGCACTTTTATTGATTGTACACACATGAAACTCTAGTCCCCTTCGAAGTAATCTCTGGTGTAATGACTTCCTTACTCCTCCCACACCTCTCATCATCCCTCATAGACACCCTGCCATCCTTGAATCTCTTATGCTACTGAAAAACTGATGCTTGATTCATGCAAGATGGTCCAAAACAGTCTGAAGCATTCCGTAAGTTTAAAACAGAATTTTATTGATATCGTTCTTCTAAAGTGTCAGATTGCATTTTTGAAATTAACCAGCTGGGACAATCAGGATTTAGCAGAGTGTATTCCATTTTCTCCTATAGCTGTTCATTTGAACCTGAAATCATTGGTCAGTCATCTCATAAGATGTATAGCAATACGATAATGAATTTTGAAGAGTCTACGACAATTTTAAATGCCTATAGGAAAAAAAGTCTGGAAACTTATTGAAAGCACCTTGTAAAGTTAACGGAGTAATTTACCTGCTAGTTACATTGATAATATGCCCTTTGAATGATGTAACAGTTAAAGAGCTAGATTTTTTATTGCATTTTATTCTCACTGAGTCCATAATGCGTTGACCTAGTGTTAACTAAGTTAAAAGCCTACTCATTATTTATTGTCCTGCTTTTAACGAAGCCAGTAAAGTTCCGTAGTTTACAAAAACTATGGATATTTCCTTTTCCGAGATTAGTTTCCAGGCTGGGGCAAAAGAGATGGACGCATGTCTTTACCTATGCCATTTGTGCGAAGTGAAACGCAGATAGCTTCGTCCAGGATTTGAACTCGGGTCAACGTTTTCATTTCGTGCGAAGATAAAAGTGAAGCTACATTACTTGCCTGCATGTATTTTCCCAACCCCTTCGATACGAGCACAGTGACACAAGGGTTCATTTTATAGTGTTTTGCGACTCGTTTTGAATTCAGAGTTTTCCTTCTTCTGGACAGGTTACTACAGAGAGGCTAAATTTCCCAGTCTGTCTTACTGTTTACCAAAGGATCAAGGATTGGAATCAGCATAGTTGGATTCATACCTTTCCTAAGTGAATTAGCACTTTGTGAAGAGCTTATTCCAGGATTTAAACTCGGGTTAATTTTCTGTGACGATTGAAGTTATCCTACATGCCCCTCCTTTTGTGCTGTTATCATGGACTCACCAAATATTACGCAAGAATATGATAGTACATACAATGGTATCAAAAATAGAGTTGTTCACTGAGTATAAGTTACATCGTACGATGGTGCTTACAGGTTCAGTTTGGCGAACAATTTTATTCAATTATAATGACACCAAATACAATGGTAGAAAATGTAACGTAATTTAAAACTAGCTGTAACTGCTACATCCTTGGGTCATATTGCAAATGCTATTTGTTTAATTTTAACTGTTGTATATAGGTACAAATTGTATGAAAAGCATTTTAAAAGTTAAGAAGAAAAATCAGATATTCCCCACTGGTATGTTTTCACCTACGTCTATTATGTAAACTTCTAAAGCATTCAGAGAAAGCATGGCATCTTACTGATTCGATTTTATTCGAGTTAAGACTTATTTTTTCCAGATTTGTGATGCAGTTTGGAATAAAAATAGAATCGTATATAAGATGTATACGGCATATATAATCACACGTACAAATATTTCTTTATTTATAGACTTATTTATCGAAAATACTGATCGTCTCGAAGGAATCTATCCTTTACACAAGGGATGTTTGAGAAGTCCATAGAGATCCCCGGGGTGAATATAGTTTTGGCTAGGCGAATAAAAGCATTGGAGTCCAAGGTGGGGGAAATGACCACTTTGCATTATTAAATTCTTATATAACAGGGGACAAAAAATCGATGGATCATGGAGACAAGTTGGTAGATATGATAAACCTTACAAAACTCCTCATAGGCCGTTCAAACCACTAGTGATGTGTTGGTCACATGCGCCCCATTCAGAAAACACT